>JAOZJS010000005.1:0-276885 GCA_025882695.1 Amerodectes protonotaria | reverse complement strand
AAAAAAATGTTCTACAGCACTGACTGAAATCCCAATGAAATCCCTATGTGAAAATCCCTTAGACTTTTCTGCCAAAAAAAATGTTCTACAGCACTGACTGATATCCCAATGAAATCCCTATGTAAAAGTCCCATAGACTTTACAGGGCGAAGTTTATACAAGTGCAATGCATTCGCTGGGATATCCCAGCCGTGCTGAAAGGGTTAAAATGAAAATGTTTAAATTTTATTCGATAAATTTTTTTCTTTTTTGAGATGAGTTGCATCTTTCGTTTCAAAAGTGATCAATTTTTCTGGTTGTATATAAAATAATAACGTTTTAAGTAAATTTGAAATATGTACCATTTCCTAAAGAATTAAGATAATGTTATTAGAGAGATATACGATATACAATAACGTTTAAAATTACCGTCAAAAGCGTGTCTCGATTTCTCAAGTAAATCACTCCATTTTTCAGCGTTTCTTCTTTCAATATTATGCAGTATTTGATGGCCAACCTGTCACATTGTTCAATGGTTATTAAATTGTTCGGTATGAATGGAAAGATGGTCATTTCTCGATGTTCTTGCAATTGATCAATTAAATGTTCAGCAACTTCATTCAATTTTTTCCAACATTTGGAAGATGAAGACGGAGATGATGTTTCAAAAGTAATGGCTAGTTTGAATGGTACAAGTTGTGGACTTAGTTTCATCACGATTCTTTGATCTTTGCCTACCAAACTGAAAGAATCATCGGAAAATGCTAGAAAACAATTTTTGAGATCACTTTTGCAAACGATCACATCTACATCTTGTTTGATTCTCGTTTTAGGAATTTCGTTGTACAATTTTTGATCCAGAATAATATGATCAAGATTGATTTGATTGTTTGGCTGAGCAGATTGTTTTGCTTCATACGATATTTTGAAAATGTTTTCTGTTTCGTTCAAACTGGTCTGAAATCCAGAATTCAACGGTGATTTGGATAGCTAAATACGATAGAATAAACATAATAGGATGAATTTGAAATCTAATTCCAAAATTACCTTTCTGAACCAATGATAACGAGTTCGGGTTAGCATTTGTTGAATTTTGAGTGTTTCATTTTTATGACAAAACAGTATCAAAGATATTCCACGATTGATATAATCTTCATTTCTGGTTTAAAGGGAACGATATTGATCAGAGCAAAAAAAATGAAACTCGAAAAACTCACAAAAATTTCAAATCAAGATGCGATTCTGACGCATGTTGGGTGTTGAAAGAATGTAAATAAATTACACCAAAACTTGAATAACTTTGATCAAACCATTGGCTAAGGTTTGTGGAATAGAAGTCTAGCGCTCCTGAGATTTCAATAAATATGAAATTATATGATAATTCATATGAAAAACAGCATGATTTTGTTACTTTTCACAAAAATTGGATCGAAATTCTGATGATTCAAAAACTGTTCGCTGGAATATTTATCTTGGAAGCCGGTTGTCATTTCCGAACAAAGAGCCTGTTCATCATAAAATATTTTCGTTGGCAATATTTTGCAAGCGAATTTTTTCCATTCTTTAATGATGTTAGCGATAACTTGCTTTTTGCAAAAAACTGGCCAATTATTTATCAGATTGTTGAACATGTTCTCTCATTTCAAAAATATACAAAAACCAATGTGGTTAGTCTTCATTGATCAACAAAAACATTCCTGCCATCTAGGGAATGTGATGGGATTTGGCAAATTCAATTTTGAGTCACTAGATGGCAGCCCAATTTCTAATGTTCAATTGCAAGTCAACTTTCAGAACAAGACGCACAGATTCGCGAGAGAATTTTTTTCCGCGAAAATGCAATGCAGTGAAGCCAACTTTCAAAGGTACAGGGGCAATTCTTTGCAAACGTTTTTCTGACGAAGCTCCCATCTGAAGCGAGCTAGAATTTTTTTTCGGAGAATATGCAATGCAGTGAAGCCAACTTTCAAAACAAGATCCGAAAAACCGAACGCGAAGCACGAGAGAATTTTTTTTTCCGAGAAAATGCAATGCAGTGAAGCCAACTTTCAATGGTTCAAGAGCATTGTTAGCGAACGGTGGACCAATAGTACCGTAGCGCGGTATTGTTGAGTACTGAATGAATTTTCACAATAAAAACAAGAGGTCTTATATACTAAAATAATCGTAAAATATTTGATGACTTGAATTCAAAATATGTTAACAATAGCATTGATGACTTGAGGTTAAACATTTGTATTGGCCACAGCATTACTCATTATTTATTGCCTCTGAATCATTGTCATCATCATTGTAAAATTTCATGTCTCATTTTTGTATAAAAGCGTCGTCTGTTTTTTGTTAAAGTCATTCATTTGAACAAAGTCGACCAGCCAAACGAATCGGAGTGTTTTGAAGAAACAGAAACAACCATCCAAACAATCATCATACATCAACAATATGGCATATTATATCAAGGTTCAAATAAATATAATTTTCGGCGCCAAAATTATTGAGAAAAAATTCAAAAAAGTACGATTCATACATTGCAAACATGTCAGTAAAGTACTTTCAAAGTGTTAAAAAAATCCCGAATATGAAAGTTGGCTTCACTGCATTGTATTTTCTGCTGCCAACTGTTGAATATGAACACAGCCTCAGGGTGCTACCACTTGTTGAATATGAACACAGCCTCAGGGGGCTGCCACCTGTTGAATATGAACCAGGCCTCAGGGGGCTACAATCTGTTGAATATGATTCAGGCCTCAGGGGGCTGCCACTTGTTGAATATGATTCCAGCCTCAGGGGGCTGCCACTTGTTGAATATGATTCCAGCCTCAGGGGGCTGCCACTTGTTGAATATGATCCCAGCCTCAGGGGGCTGCTACTTGTTGAATAAGAACACAGCCTGAGGGGGCTACCACTTGTTGAATATGATCCCAGCCTCAGGGGGCTACAACCTGTTGAATATGAACACAGCCTGAGGGGGCTACAACCTGTTGAATATGAACCAGGCCTCAGGGGGCTACCACTTGTTGAATATGATCCCAGCCTCAGGGGGCTACAACCTGTTGAATATGAACACAGCCTGAGGGGGCTGCAACTTGTTGAATATGAACCCATCCTAAGGGGGCTACCACCTGTTGAATATAATCCCAGCCTCAGGGGGCTGCCACCTGTTGAATATAATCCCAGCCTCAGGGGGCTGCCACCTGTTGAATATAATCCCAGCCTCAGGGGGCTACCACTTGTTGAATATGATCCCAGCCTCAGGGGGCAGCCACCTGTTGAATATGAACTCAACGTCAGGGGGCAACCACTTGTTGAATATGAACTCAACGTCCGGGGGCTGCCACCTGTTGAATATGAATTAGGCCTGAGGGGGCTGCCACCTGTTGAATATGAGCACAACGTCAGGGGGCTACCACCTGTTGAATATGATCCCAGCCTCATGGGGCTGCCACCTGTTGAATATGAGCACAGCCTCAGGGGGCTACCTCCTGTTGAATATGAACTCAACATCAGGGGGCAACATCAGGCTGCAGCCTCAGGCTGTGTTCATGATATTCAACAGGTGGCAGCCCCCTGAAGTTGGTCCCATATTTGACTCAACAGGTGGCAGTAAAAAATGCAATGCAGTGAAGCCAACTTTCACTCAACAGGTGGCAGCACTGAAGCTGTGTTCATATTCAACAAGTGGTAGCCCCCTGAGGCAGGAATCATATTCAACAAGTGGCAGCCCCATGAGGCTGGAATCATATTCAACAGTTGGTAGCCCCCTGAGAGTTCATATTCAACAGGTGGCAGCCCCCTGTGGCTGTGTTTATATTCAACAAGTGGCAGCCCCCTGAAGTTGAGTTCATATTCAACAAGTGGTAGCCCATATTTCACTCAACAGGTGGCAGCACTGAAGCTGTGTTCATATTCAACAGGTGGTAGCCCCCTGAGGCGGTGCTCATATTCAACAGGTGGTAGCCCCCTGAGACTGTGTTCATATTCAACAGGTGGCAGCCCCCTGAGACTGTGTTCATATTCAACAAGTGGTAGCCCCCTCAGGCTGTGTTCATATTCAACAAGTGGTAGCCCCCTGAGGATGGGTTCATATTCAACAAGTGGTAGCCCCCTGAGGATGGGTTCATATTTAACTGGTGGCAGCCCCCTGAGGATGGGTTCATATTCAACAAGTGGCAGCCCCCATGAGGCTGGGATCATATTCAACAAGTGGTAGCCCCCTGAGGCCGGGTTCATATTCAACAGGTGGTAGCCCCCTGAAGTTGAGTTCATATTCAACAAGTGGTAGCATTGAGGCTGGGATCATATTCAACAAGTGGTAGCCCCCATGAGGCTGTGTTCATATTCAACAAGTGGTTGCCCCCTGAGGCCGGGTTCATATTCAACAGGTGGTAGCCCCCTGACGTTGAGTTCATATTCAACAGGTGGCAGCCCCTGAAGTTTTGAGGAAAAGGAAAAGCATTTCTGATTTTTTTACACTTTGAAAGTACTTCACTGACATACTTACCAGTGTATGAATCGTACTTTTTTGAATTTGTTCTCGATAATTTTGGCGCCGAAAATCAAAACGTGGATTTTTTCGAGAAACCTATCTTAGTCACTGCCACGGTCTGACTACTGGCCGCCTGCCTATCTCAAGCCACATGTCGAAGTAAAAAGAGGTGAAACAAGTTGAACCCCCATATTCGGGATTTTTTTAACACTTTGAAAGTACTTTACTGACATGCTGGCAATGTATGAATCGTACTTTTTTGAATTTCTTCTCAATAATTTGGGCGCCGAAAATCATATCCATTTGAACCTTGATATAATATGCCATATTGTTGGTGTGTGATGATAGTTTGGATATGTGTTTCTGTTTCTTCAAAACACTCCGATTGGCTTGGCCGACCGACTTCTTACAAATGAATGACTTCAACAAAAAACAGACGACGCTTTTATACAAAAATGAGACATGAAATTTTACGATGATGATGACAATGTTTCAGGGGCAAAAAATAATCAGTAACGCTATGCTATGCTATCGTTACCATTATGCTATGGTTACCATATTTTGAACTCAAGTCATCAAATATTTTTATTTCGAATATTTCTTTTTCTGCACGGTCGTTCATTCGCACGTTGGCTCTCGTCGTTACCACCTACCGGCAAAAAAAACTTGTCAGCAGATGGCAGCACTGAGATAGGGCTTATATTTTCGTCAACAGGTGGCAGCAGAAAGTGCAATGCAGTGAAGCCAACTTTCAATGGTTAGGTTCATATTTTCGTATACAGGTGGCAGTCCTAAGGGTGAGTTCATATTCGACTTAACAGGTGGCAGCCCCCTGAAGTTGAGTTTATATTCAACGAAAACGAACCGAAATTTGAATTTGAAAAAATCATTATATTTACAAAGGTCCTTGGAGAGAAAATCCAAAAAGATGGCACAGATATACAAGAAAAAACCGAAAACAATATTACAAAAGAAAATATACATTACATTTTTTCCAAATCGAAATAAAATCAATCGTGATCATTTTATTACAAAATTACAATTCGGTTGTTTCCAAATTCATCAATTGTGAATCTGGAATATAATGGCCATTGGGAATAGCGGCAGCAGTGGTGTTGGACGCTGTGGAAACCTCTTGAACAACCGCCACACCTTTGGTCATGCCAAAATAATGATGATGTTGGGCCGGATGATGATGATGGTGGTAATGATGATAATGACCATGTCCCCCGTTTGCAGATGGTTCGTGATGGCCGTTCTGTTTGATCGGTCCGTTGACTAATACTTGCCCACCACCACCGGCACCACCGCCGCCGGCACCAGGGCCATTATTCTTATGATGGTTGGAGAAAGTTTCAATGTAGATGTTGTTGACACAAGGTGATTTTGGCTGTGAGACATTTGGATGACCACCACCTCCCACTGCACCTAAACCTCCGCTAATCACAACAATATTAGGCGGAGCTTGTGGTGGTTTAGGAGCCATTGGTTTCTTAGGTGGAGCAGGAACATGATTGTGATTGGCTGTCTGGTTGGATGCTGTGATGACTGGACGTCTACCAACAGTACCAAATGTACTGCCCCCACCGCCATTGCGAACACTGTGATTGTTGATGCCCAAACCTATAGCCGATTGTGAGGGAGTTGGCTTAGAAATCGTATTGCTGATGCGGCACAATACTGAACGATCATTGGTTGTTGAAGATGAACTGTTGCCAGAGGATTCGCTACGCGCAGCTATTCGCTCAGCGACAGCCTCCGCTGATGAATGATGATGCTCAAGCGTGTCTAGGGAGGAAAAATTTAAATGTTCATCACCAGCATTCGTAAGAGCATTCTCGTCCAAAGAATTATTGCTGCTTTGACTGGTAGTGCTACTGCTTGATTCACTACTAGGTTCAAAAAAGAATTAGTTCAAACACCTTCTGATCGATTGATTGATTATTTTTGGCTCACCTCAAACGTTCTTCATCTTTATACCATTGATTATCATATCCGGTCATCCACATCGGATTGGAACCTTCCGTTGCATGTTGATTAGTATTAGGAACATTGCTTCGAGTCAATTGCGGTTCGTGGCCAAATATCGGAATGGTTGCTGCTTTCAATTGCCTCTCATATCTAAAACAAGACATATAAGGTTATGAGATCAGATGTAAACTTGGAAATCTGACAGTTTGTCACCTTGTTTTCTGGTTCAAACATAATGCAATCACAAGAATCAGCAACAAAAACAGGAATGCAGATGTGCCGGCAAGGCCTGCTTTCAATTGATCTTCCCATTCCATGAATGGTTCGGCCATTGTGGTTGGTTCGCTAATCAAAACATTGAATTCTTTGTAAAGATCATCCAAGTAATCAATGTTTTTGTCGATCAACAACAGAACGCTGTTCACTTCGATGATGCTATTATCATCTCGATCCACAAAATGCAGGTACAGATCCGTCCTTTTTAATCGGAATAAAACACAAATCAAAATTTTAAAAAAAAGTCGCGGTAAAAAATTTCGAATTTGATACTTTTTCTGATCAACAGCGCCATCTTCCGTTTCATGGAAACGATAACTATCTACGTTGACCAATGCCCCGGTTATGTTGGCCAAAACGCTACACGGTTTTCAAAAGAGAGAGAGAGGAGGAGGAGGAATTATTAGAAAAATGGAAAAATAATCTATCATAAAAAAAATGAAAAGGCTTACTCTTGGAATCGGTCCAATTTTCCTCTGAGCTCTTGTGGTGTCAATCTTAGAACAAAGCGAACACGTTGATCGGCGCGTAGCAAATAGATCTGGGACCGACAAATTTTTTTAGAATCAGTTTCCGGAATCACAAAAAAAGTAAAAGGGTTATCTGGTTTAAACTCACGAAAACTTTGGCAATATCATACAATCCATCCGTATCGTTGGCTTTCACTTCAAATTGAAAATAACCTTTCATTCCTTTTTGTGGATCAAAATTCAGGCTAATCTCTCCGGTTTTATGATTGATCTCGAACGGCCGAGATGGTACAGTTTCTAGACCTTCGGAAAAGGATTTTCTGACTTCGGAAACAATATAATAGGTGGTCACGCTGTTGATTCCTTGATCCGGATCCACAGCTTTCACCGACATGAACACTGTACCATATTCGGTATCAGTGGTGATGCCACCGGAGAACACTTTTTTCACGAATCGTGGTGGATTATCGTTAACATCTCGTACGTCTACCAATACTTTCAACATGGAATTATCTTTAGGGTCAAAACGTTCCACTCGATGCGGTACACGGAAACAATCATTGGTGGCCTGCACAATCAAAGTATAGTTGGCCTTTTGTTCGCGATCCAATGGTTTCGTTGCGGATAGTTCATGTGTGAATGTGTCCAATTTGAATAATTCTTCACCTTGCGAGGTGATACCATCACCGCCAACAATAAAATAGCATGGAATAGATTTGAATGCAGCATCTGGATCATTCAAATCAAACACATCATCCTTGTCGATGGTGGGCAACAATTTATATCGTTCGGTGCCCGGATCCAGATTCTCCGTGAATACAACATGAAAAACGTCCTGCGTGAATTCTGGTTCAAAATCATCCACGTTGGTCACCAAAACGGTAATGTCCATGTCGGTGGATAATGATGTAGGCGTTCCCAGATCATAAGCCTGAACCCTCAATTCATGCACTCGTGTGGTCTCTCGATCCAATTCTTTGGCCAATGTTATCACGCCAGTCACCGGATGTATTTGAAATGAACGCCAATGGCCATTGGGCAATTCTCTCAAACGATATCGAACCTCGGCATTCAGACCATGATCGGAATCCAACGCCAGCACATCCACCACCCGAGTGCCAATTGTTGCATTCTCCGATATACGTATGGTCATGTTGGACGGCGGTTTGACAAATATGGGACTGTGATCGTTCACATCGGTCACGCAAACTTTAACCGGCGATATGGACGATAATGGTGGTTGACCACCATCCATCACTTGAACCAAAATGGTGAAATTACCAACACGTCCACGCAAAGAACTTCTCGTACGCAAAATGATACTGTTCAGTGTATCACCATTGGGACCAAATTCGAAAATTTCATTGACGTCATAATCATCATCCACTTCGCCACCGTTGTTCCGCTTGTTGTTGTTGTTGTTGTTGACAATCGAGAAGGACACTTGTCCATTGGGAAGTGTGGCTTGAGAAAGCAAGAAAATCAAATTTAAAATTGGTTCGAAATCATTGAGAACCTAGAAACTTACGATCATCAGCATCATGTGCTTGAATCGTGACCACCGGATCGTTGATCCCATGAAATTCGCTGATAAATGTACATTCTGCATCGGCGGTCGGGAATATGATTCTTGGTGTTTCATCATTTATATCGCTGATGACGATGGTCAACGTTTTGAATGCTTTTCGACTTTCGCCGGTGCTGAAACCATATTCATAATTATCCCAAGCTTGAACCAACAGCTTGTAAGTGGACATCTGTTCTCGATCCAATTGATCCGCCACGATTATTGAGCCCTGAAATCAAATCAAAAAGAATGTGCTGAAATAAGTAGGGGGCACTATGTTTTGATCTGGTTGTATTACCGTCTCTCGATCGATCCGAAACTTTCCAAGTGAAGAGCTTGAATCAAGCAAATAGGTGAGTTTACCGAATGCACCAATATCAGCATCGGATGCGGTTACTTGCACCACCAATGATCCGATAGGTGCATCTTCCGGTATGGTAACTTTGTGTAAATTTTCATCATCAAACACTGGATTATTATCGTTCTCGTCCAAAACTTGTACGGCTATCTGTGCGGTTCCGGATAATGGTGGCTCACCACTGTCCACCGCTCGAACGGTCAGATTGAGCCAATTGTAAAGTTCGCGATCGATCCGACCCAAAACCGATACCTCACCGGTAGTGGAATTTACCCGTAACATTCGTAACAAGTCGAATTCATCACTTTCCAGCGAATATGTTACAGATTTATTGATATCTCGATCTTCGGCTACCACAGTGATCACCGAGGTTCCCGGAATGGAGTTCTCGGGCACTATGGCACGGTAAAGTTTTTGTGTGAACCGTGGAGGATTATCATTGACATCGGTTATGTGTATGGTGAACGTTGTTCGTGCTTTTTGGCCTTTGGTTATTGCAGCAATATCTTCCACAACCACCTGTAGCTTCAAAATGGACCATAATTCACGATCTAATTCACTGTTGACTCGAACAACACCGTCCACTGGGCCAATCGAAAAGGATTCGGTGAATGAGGCCAAATCAACCGCTATGCCGAATTCATTTCTAGCTTCTGATCTGGAGTAATCAAACGAATACCGTAACACTGGTTTTTCGTCCAAATCAAACGCAGTTATTTTGGTCACATATTGATTTAGTTTAGCATCTTCCGGTACATAAACCTCGGGCAAGTCGTTTGGAAACTCTGGCGCCTTATTGTTAACATCCACAATGGTCACATTGACAGTGGCAATGCTGGATAATTGTTCTTCGCTGCCAAAACTAGAATCAATGGCCATCACTTTGAGCAGATACCAAAGTTTTTTGGACATTTTCGTATTGCCGATCGTAATGGATTTGTCCGGATCCAATGATGCACCTTTGGCTACCGAAATGATTCCCGTACTGCTATCGATGACGAATTTATCCGCACCACCAGACAACAAACGATAATACACTCTGGAATTGGCCGGTGATTGATCAGCATCGGTGGCCATAACTTGTATGACCATTGAACCATCGCGAACATCCTCCGGTATGGATTTTGTGTACAATGTCTGGGAAAAAATCGGTGCATTATCGTTTTGGTCAAACACAATCACATTGACCAAAACTTCGTTGTCCAGCGGCGGTGTACCATGATCATGAACGCCGACCTTGAAGGAGATGTTTCGCGAATCAGCTACGAAAGAGAAAAATATCAGTATCATTTTTTGAATATGGAAAAAACCATGGTCAAAACCCATTACCTATTGGGCCCGGAAGTGCTTCAAAATCCAATGGTTTAGCCACCGAGATTCGGCCAGAATTGGCATCGATGTCGAAATTTTTGGCAAACGGTGATGATTCCAAAACAATCGAATATCTTAGCCTAGAATTGGCAGTGTTGGGAGCATCATCATCGACCGCTGTTACACCGAAATCTTGCTCAAAACGATGTTGATTCTCATAGATTCTGGCCGTATAGGAACTATGCGAAAACCTTGGCCGCATATCGTTCACATCGGTTATGTTCAATATCAATTGTACGGTATTTTTGTTGCCGAAACCGGCAGCATCACGTGCTTCGACTATCAAAAAATGTTGCTGATGTTGTTCCCGATCGAACAGCTTCAACCAATCGGAATCATTTTTCACCGTGATCACGCCTGTTTTTGGATTCAATTCCAGCGCTGCAGAAACATCTCCTCTTAGCGATGTATAACGTATCCCGTCGGTACCATACAGGCCATCGTCCAGATCGGTGGCCGATACTTGTGCAACAATCGTTCCAGGTGTTGGTGTTTCCGATACGCTACCATAGTAGATTTCTTGACTAAACTGAGGTGAATTATCATTGGCATCCTTGATGAAGATGGTCAAATCGGCGCTACTGAAACGCAACGTATTTCCGGCGGATGGAGTTCGTTCTTTGGCGATCAAACGTAATTTGATATGTTTTAGCTTCTCATAATCCAACACTAACGGATTCCTGACCCGTACACTTAGTGTTGCTTCGTTGGTACTCTGCAACGGTGTAACATAGAACGTGTCGACTAGTTTGGCTCTCAAATCACTATCTGGTTTGGTGAAGTTTTCCCGGAAACTGTCCTCATCATCCACCTCCAAATGTAATGTGAATGTTCCATTGTTTCCTTGATCCAAATCATAAACTTGTGGTGATAAAGCTGTGATCAGTGGCCATTGATCATCACCATCATGTTTGATTTGTTGACTTTTCGGTGAACGTCCGGTGAATGTTACCGACATGTCCGGTGGTGAATTTTCCAGTATTTCCGCTGTGTAGGAACGATAACGAAACCGTGGTATTTCATCATTAACATCGGTCAGGATAATGGTCACTTCGGTGGTAACCGATGGTGGTGGAAACACAACATGTGTCACTTCGATGGCTTCAATCTCCAAAATATACGATGCGGACAGTGCTGAACTACTGATGAAATTGTTTGGTGACAATTCATCATTATTATCATCGATGGTGATGGTGTTGGCCGGTGCTTCTCGATCCAATTTTCCCGCCACGCTAACCACACCGGTATTGGAATTGATGGTGAACAAACCATTACCACCTTTGATTATACGATATGTAATCGGATTGTTGACACCTTTGTCACCATCGATGGCGGTTATCTGCAAAACCGCTCCACCGATGGGCATATCTTCCGGTATCCTAGTAACCGATGGTATCGATGTGAATATCGGTGGTTGATCATCAACATCTTCCACTTGTACCACGATGGCGGCGGTGGATGTTTTTCGCGAATCTTCTGTGGCCCGATCGATGGCTAACACCCGAATCTGATACAATGACTTTCGTTCATAATCTAGCTGGCCGGAAAGCCTCAAAATTCCTTTACCATCGATGGTTTGTATGGAGAACATGTTGGAACCCAGTGAATTTGTATCATGAGATTCATCACCAAGCTGATAGAACACTTGACCAAAGCGTCCTTCGTCCGAGTCGAATGCTTCGAATGTTTCGATCAAAGTTCCTGGTTTGGCATTTTCTCGTACCATCACGGCAGTACGGAACGGCCGAAATATGGGCGCATTATCATTGATGTCCTCAACGATCAACAACAATGATTTGGTGATCTGCAAGCAAAAACGAAACAATCATGATAAATTGCTGAAAATGATGCTCTAATGGTGATCTTTAAAAAGCTTGGACATCCGCCCGAAGATGATTGAGGGAAAAAAAGCAAACATAAAAGAAAAACTTACATAATTTCCTTTGCCTAATTTACCATCGGACAATGTTAACACTAATGTATATGAATCTTGAATCTCTCGATCAAGCTCTTTTCTTAAGAAAATCTTTGCCTCGTTTGGCGAAATGGATTCGATGCGAAGCAAATCTTTGCCCAATGTTCCCAGCACACCGAACGTTAATGGATCATTGTCTGGATCTTCACCATGTAAATGATAAATTTCTTTATTCAATGAGGAAGGACCTTCTTTGACTCGGACCACAATTTCTGATTGTGAATCAAAATCCGATCCATCCGATTTGAACCGTGGCGGTAGATTGGGCCTGTTTTGCACCACCGTTGCTTCGACCATCAAATTGATGCTGTTGGAAGCTTGTAACATTATTACCAACATGGATAACCAGGCCAATATAATAAGCACATTATGTCTATAACAACGAGAATTAGGATGTGGATGAGGATGAGGATGATGATGATGATGGTGGTTATTAGAAGCTAATAATATCAATAAAAAACATTCGGAATGATGATGATCATTATGAGAATTAAGATGATGATGTTCGGTATTAATCTCGTCACATCTTCTCCGTCTTCTTCTTCTCAGACCAAGCTCCCGATTATCCTTTTCTCTTTTCATCTTTTTAGTCAATACTGGTATCATCATTGTAGTTGCCATCTTCTTGATCGTCGTGGTCGTTGAAGACATTCGGCGTTGTTGGATTTATTAAACGCTCACTTCGTTAGGCTGCTGCCGCAGCTGCACGAACGTGGCACGAAGGTAACAATCGGATTTATAATAGTAGTAATAATATTAAGAAAAAAAATTAAAAAGAAAAATGACAATCGTCGGTTCCAGAAACGAAACGAAAACGGTGTCACAGTACGTGTATGGTGTGGTGTGTATTCAATATAATTTTATTGCTTTGTTTGTTTGTCGTACTTAAAATGGTGGCGAAAAAATATGAAGATGAAGCTCAAGAAGATCGACTTCATTGAAGAAGCACTTTTCATTGCTTCATGGACTGCAATGAATATAGATATGAATGTGGATGTGGATGATGATGATAATTGGTCCTTTTATTTGGTCGCTGTTCCATTTTAGAAACTGTCTTTTCATCCATCATCACAAAGTGTCCAATCATAATGGGATGAAGTTTGGCGATCCAGTACGACGCGTCTTGAATAATATTTCGCGATTCAATAAAGCAATGATGGCTGTCTGATGCCCGAACAAGAAAATAAAAAGTGGACAAATATTAGATTGAAAGTTGTGAAAAAAATATAGCTTGGGGCCGGGCGCGCGGACGCTTGGCACTGGATTCGAGAATCTTAACCTAATTTTTTTAGCTTTCAAATCATTTCAAATAATCCAACGTGAGAATTGGCCCGAAATAGAATATCGATTTTGGAGGTTTTACCGAATGTCTGCGAAAAATTGCCAAAATTTAACGGTTGATAATTGCACAAACGTCTCTAGGTTGAAGTTGTATGTGAAATGTTTGTTCCAAAAAAGCAAATTTGATTGAATGTCACCAACCGATTCAATCGTGTTCATGGTTGATTGAATCCATTGAAGACAAAACGACTAGGACGACGAAGAGCACCGTTTCTTCTTCTTGACGACAATTTATTCAATCAATCAATCAATCGACTGATCGATCGATCGATCGATCAATCTTTGGATGAAACAACAAATAACAATCCACCAGAATAATGGGGGGAAAATTAGCCCAAAAGGCTTGTTCCGCGGAGAACATAGACAAATCCAACATGCACCGGTAATGCCTGAATAGGAACAAAAAAACCAATCCAATTCAAAGTAGCATCCAGAGTTTGCCAGCTTTAACCCGAAGTTCCGCTTGGTTGAACAACACAATTTAGGATGAAACTTAATTATTATCATCAAACTTGAAATGCAAGATTTGTGTAATTTTCTTCCTGTGTAAAATTCTTTCCATGAAATCTTATTTGGACAACGTTCTAAGAATTACTTTCTCTCTCTCTCCTCCCTTTCCCAAGGATTTTGGTTGATCCTGGGAACCAAGATAATTTTATTTCCAAAAGTGTAATCCCTATACCCCCTTGGATTTTTTTCCTCGCTTGACGAATCCACCCGAATCGCCACACGAGAACCAACCGTGGCAACGATAATGTGAGTATTAGCAGCAGAAGCCGCGAAATGCAATGCGAAAACAAAAATGGAAATACGATGACAAAGGCCAAGGTTCGTGAATTCACGTTTCAATGAATTTGCATCGCCGACAGATTGCAATGCTATGTCCGTGTGATAATAAATAATGGACACGAAAAAAATGTCCAAAGATATTTTCAATCAACGTCTGGTTTATATCATTCTAAAGGGGAGGTTTCATCACAATTGGACAAGCGTAAAAACAATACACGCGAAGAGGGAGGGAAAATTTACGAGAATCAAGAAAATTAGCATGAAAAACAGACAACCCAGAAACGAAAAAAATCAAACAGCCAATGAGAACCAAAGACGAGCAATATGGGCGTTCATCTCTCTTTATTATTTTCAAGGGAAATTGACAAAAGCTTTTTGATAAAAGGGGAACGAGACATAGAGCGAGAGGACGAGAGAGCGAAAAGAAGGAGGAGGGCAAAACAGCCAAGCAGATGTGTCACCCAACCAAACCTAAAGCAAGCCTGAAAGCAGCCGCCGACCAACCAAACGGATGTGTCATGCTTCAGCGCAGTTCGCTGTCTGCGTGTTTGTGTGTGTGTGTGACAAAGCTCATCAACCTAAAATCTGAACAAAGCTTAGAAAGAAAAATGGGAGGGAAGAAATGTATGGGGAAGAGCATAACCAATCAGAAAAACATCTTTGTCGTAGTTGTCGTGTTGTTGATTGAACGACAATCTTTTTTATCCAATTTTGTTTCTTTGTTAATAGAAGATACACGGAAGGACGTACTAACACACACAGACACACACACGCGCATACACAACAACAGCCAAAGCCTTAGCTCTGCTAATAGAATGAAGGCAGGCCTATTGATCATCACCAACATCATCATCCAATAGGAGGAGACCAATCGTTGTTCGCCTGTTGCTGCTGTTAGTTGCGCTGTAATCAATATTTATCCTAATAATAATGAAAGTTGATTGATATTGGATTTGTTATTGGCCATATTTTTTTCCGCTTGATTTTCGGATCGACAGCTTTTGGATCCACAATTGAACAAAAGCTAATTTAATTGAATGTGAATGGAACAACAACAATAACATCGAGACACATTTGTGTTATGTGTGTGTTCCAGGACGGGCGCACACCTTGATGAATGGAGATGATGCTTTGCATTTTCTGCATTGGAAATTTGTTCGTGTTGTTCCGTTGATCAGTTTGCTGGTTGTTGGATCGACAATCTGACAACCAAATGAAATTGAACAAACAAACGAACAACACAACAACAGAACAGCAGAAAAAGAAAGTATCAAATGGAAAACACATTTTAAACGCTTTGGAACGATGATAATAATATCGACAACGGTGGTGGTGGTGGTGGCCAATGATAATCACACACACACCAACAATGCCAGCCAGTGTCCGGCTGTTGGATACACAGTGGGACAGGTGATATTAGAGGAGATCAATGGTGAGCGAAATGGTGTCCCATCTCGCTCTCACTATCAGTGTGTGTGTGTGTGTGTGCAACAGGTGTCCCAAGTGTTAAGTCGATTGATGGCTGAAGTGTGTATGTGTGTGTGTGTGTGTGATTATCATCTCTTGACGATATTCATTGATTTAGTTGTTGCTGTTATCGTTGTTGTTCCAAAATTCCAGGACCATGATGAAAATTATACACAGACAAAATCTTTTTGGCGCGCTCTCGCGTAATGATAATTATCGTGGACAGCGACTATGAAATTCGATTATGAATTATGAATTACATACTCGATATATACAGGATGATGTGTCTATTATTATTATTAATATTATGATCATCGAATTCCAGGCAAACACTGAATTTTCATTGTTGTCATGGTTGGTTGTTGAACAAATTTCGAAACACAAGTAGAACCGTAACACAAGTAGCCATCTTGTGATGGCGGTGATTGTGGGGCGATAACCCACAAAAATACAAGACCATCATTGTAACAACAAGGGTGGGCGAACTGAATCAACGATGGGATTGGTTTCAAGTGAACAAAACCAAATCTTTATTACACAACAACAACAAGGACAACCATGTCGACTACGATGATGATGATGATGATGAGAATGTTACCATTCAAAACGAGATCAAATCACTGACATTGGACACGGATATTATTTTAAAGGGAGGAGAACAACAAGTAGACGAAGTAGTTGGTTTTTGGGATGAATCCAATTTTGAGGTTGCTGCTGTTTTGTTCTTCTAATTTGGATATTTTCCATTCAAATAAGCATGTGTGTGTGTGTGGAACTAATTTAGTTCAAACATTCGAACGGTATCGCCTGACACACACACACCGTTTGTGTGGGTTGGTTGACATCGAAAACACAAGCACTGACCGGGTTCTGGTATCACGAATTGGTGTGTGTGAATGTCTTCGATCAATTCGGATCATCAATCAGTTCAATTGAAGAAACAAGCAAAATAAACAAGCAACACTTCTAGGAATTAACCTTAAAAAACGAAACACACACACACACATGCAACTAGTGGAAAAGGATTGCTGGTCGGTTGGTTGGTTGATGATCGGTTGGTCGGTCGGTCGACTGGTTCAATCATTCATCAAACGAACACGGCACACTTGAAGCACGACATTCAAAGTTTTATTTCTACCATTTTTTTCGCTTTGGCTGTTGCTTGGCCGCCAAGACAAACTACACACACACAGACACACACAATTTGTTGGTTCGGGTGTTTGTTCAGTTCACATTGATGAATCGATCGATGATGATAATGTGAATCTTACCCGGTTTCGAAAGTTGGATTTTTCCCGGGATTTAGATCCTGTGTGAAAAAAATCAACAACAACAACCTCGAACATGGAGAGAATATATATTCAGTGGATGTTGGACTAGTTTTTACCTGTTCGGTAGACGAACGTTGAATGAAAGCCCGGTGAATATTGACAAAGACTTCTCCAACACTTCTCGAGTGCATAGGTCGAGAGCGAGAGAGAGAGAGAGAGAGAGAGAGAGAGAGAGAGAGAGAGAGAGAGAGAGAGAGAGAGAGAAGAAACAGCTAAAGCTCCCGAAAAAAAATGAAGAAGAAGAAGAAGAAGACGAACACCGTTGATCAATGAAGATGAAATCAAGTCTTGGCTGTTGTAGGTGGAATACAGAGAGAAACAGTTGGAGAGAGAGAGAGTCGGACAAAGATGAAGACTCTCCGAAAAGGTAAAAAATAAAAGCTCAAAGCACAAAAAAAATGCCAAATGGTGTTGGCCTGATGATGGCATGATTTTGTTGCCATTCGGTTCAGGTTCGCTTGAAGCAAACAATGGCTAGAGAAGAGATAGAGAAGAGCAAGCGAGAGAAAGATTGAAAAATCTTCAAACAGACACCACCACCATCACCACCACCACGACCATCGCCGAAGCCCACAGACAAAGACTGACAAAGCTTCACACACACACACACACACAGAATCCTCCATGACAATTGTGTGCACGGGGCAATGATGGTAATGATGATTATGATCATCACCATCATCATAATCAACACTACCGCGCACCGATGACAAAATGGGCACCAAAAATACTTCATTTTAACAATCCGTCCACCACTTCCACCACCACCATCACCACAATCGTCGTGATGAGAGCCACAAATTTAACCTGATGGACAGTGTCCAGTCTAAATTAAATCACAGGTAGAGAGATAAATGATGGCCAATTACATAATCTGTTTATATTTTTTTATTATTATGAATGGATTCCTCACACACACACATACACAGGTGGATTATGGTCAAGTAGTTCCATTGGGAGGAACATAAATTAATTAATTATGTTGGACAGGTAAAGGTAATTGCTGGTCGATGTTTTCAGTTCTGGTCCGAACAGCAAAACCATAAGGTTTCCAGGTTTCCATGTTTCGAATCGGAAAAAATCCCGTCACTTTACCTTACGTTATGTTTCGTTCGTTCCATCGTTCGTCCACATATTTTTGGCCAAACATACGATCATGAAAAATTGATCAATTCATTTCACTTGTTGTTATTATTATTATTATACGAAAATAGCCTAGGAAAAAAATGGATACCAAACAAAAATCCAGGCCTCACCCTTTCTTTTTTTTCCCCATCCAGCTTCATCATCATCATCATCAACAGGTTGTACGATCATACAACCTGTTGATGATGGCAAGCATCTTCTTAATAAGCTTTCAGCAATGTAGAAATGGAAAGATGCGGATAATTACTCGTCACCACCATCACCATAAACGTTACCATGATAATAATAATAATTTTCGATCATATTTTTTTTTGTTGGTTGGTTGGTGTCCGAGTTTGATTCGCGTACACCGCTGAAACCCTTGTCTGTCGGACTGGCTGGTTCCAGAAAGAAGAAAAAAACCATCGCGTAGCGTAGACAAAGAGAAAAAAGGGAGAAAGCGTTCAAAGGAGATTGGAATCTGGGCGCCAAAAATTTTTTTTTTCGGGAAATTGTTGTTGGAAATCCGAAACAGAAGAAAGGAAAAAGTGTTTTCCATTTTTTTTGTTCTGCAAACTCGCGCCAGCCCAAAATTTTGATGATGATGAATGAATGAATGAACGAACCAACCAGCAACAACAACAACGGAAATGTGGAGCATATTAAAAAAAACCATTGCGAAACGCGCGAAAAGAATGAAATCCTGAATGAACGAAATGGATTACAAATTCTTCTTTTCCATTTCGTTCCTCTTCAATCTTCTTCACCAAGCTAATCGTGGTTTGATTGATTTGGTTCCAGAAAATAAATAAATAAAAAAGTCAAATGATAATTGGCCATCAAACTCACACACTCGGCAGACAGGAGAAATTTGAAAATTGGCGCGCTTAAATTTTCAAAAAAAAATATAAATCAAGCCATTCAATTCGAATGGCTGTCGAATGATCATCAATGATCGTCAACCTTTGTCTGTGTCTGTGCGCGCACAAGCATAATTTGCACATCCAATCGCTTAGTTTTTTTTTGCGCAAAATTCAATACCCAATTGTGCGAATGTGCATTTCCCTGCACATCATTGTTGTGGACAATTATTGAATATTACGTTCATTTGTTTGTTAGTTTTGCAGGTAAGGTTCAGGTAAGCTCTTCAAGCCAGTACCAATCGTTTTTTTCTCGAGCTTTTGGTGTGGAAATATGTGGAAATTTTTTTCGAAAAGAAAAATTGAGGTGAAGGCAAGGCGAGAAAAGAATGTTTTGGATTTTGGCGAAGCAGAAGAAACGAAATTGAATTTGGCCACAAAAAAAATTAAAGGTGGTATAAGCTTAGCGAAGACTATTTGGGCTTGTTCGGATCACGACAACGAAGGAAAAAGTTCAAAAGTTCGTAGATTAGCTTGGTACGAGCATACACACACTCACACACACTCAACAGGTAATTCATACCTGTTGCTGCCCGGAATGATAATGGTGGTGGTTATGGTTTTGGGAGATTTGTCAAACGATGAACAAGGGAACATGTGAGAAAAAAACAACAGCAACAGCAACATGAAAAATCCATATTGTTCGGGAAAAGGGGAATAAATACAATGTGTTTTGTGTGTTTGTTTGTCGGCAAAGGGGCCACCAAGAATCACACACACACAAATGCACAACATACAAAATCCAAAATTTTTCGTGGCGAAAAAAAATCGTGTCCAGGATCATACAATCGTATCGATATCTAATAATAATTATGGTGCTCGATAATTCATCGTGGTACAAATCAAGCGAAATATAAAAAAAATATCGATCATTCCCATTGATTGTTATCATCATGATCATCATCATCATCATTGAGAATTAATGAGAAAGTTGGCCCGATCCAACAATGATACCGTTACTGTTACACGATGATTTGGATTCATGTTATTATGCAATACTACTTCTTGAGATTGGGAGGCGCCTAACTCTTCTGTATTCTGTATTTTGTCGAATAAATATCATCTTCATCTTCTTCATCTTCATCATAATTATTATTATTGGGCCGAATTAGACTGACACAAGCTGGCGCAGCATCTTCTGCCAAGCATTTTTCTTGTGCAAGCTAAATTTATATAATATGAGAATGTGTGTGTGTGTGTGTGCGCGCGCCATGGAAGCCCCCACCAAAAATAGAACCGAACCGTTACTTTCTTAAAGTTAAGTTAGTGTGTTAGTGTGTTTCTCATTCCAGTTCTAAGGTGTGAACCTTTTAAAAAAACGAACGAACGAACGAACGAACTAAATAATAATAAGAAGAAGAAGAAGAAGAAGAAAAAGATGGACGTAAGAATGGAGAATGAATGAATGAATAAATGAATGGATGGAAAAAGAAATGAAATTAAGACGATGAAGATGAAGATGAAGAAGATGATGATGAGAATTTATCATCTTCTTGCACATAAACACCGGGCTACAGAGTATAAGTTCAGGTTGGTCGGAATAATGAGCAACGACGATGATGAGGATGATCCTTCGGATTATAAAGATAAAGATAAAAAGCATCCGAACACATAATCTCTTGGGTTTGCCATTTGCACCAATCTCAAATCCGAGCTTTGACCGTAAAATTCGGGCAGTATTTTTTTCTTTTAATGAGATCCGGCTAGGTCCCCACCATTCTCTTGACTACGAATGTTCGATCATCTAGTTTTAGGGTCATCCGATCAATTATTTGATTGGCTACCGTTTGTTGTTGGCTAATCAAGCAATTTTTTTCTGAATGAATCGGGACTAAATAACCGCATCTTGTTAACACATCTCCTCCACAGGAGAAGTGAAGGTTGAAAATTATTTTTCAAAATGAAGCAAGTTATAGACTGCAGAGGGAAAAAAAGAAGAGGAGAAGCAAGGTATATACAACACCAAACAAAAAAAAACGAATTAACGTAGATCATCAGATTGTGAATGTATCAAATTGGATTCTTAGGTTGTAAAAGGTGTTATATAATGATAATAATAATTAATCAACTTTGTTACTGATCAGATCAGATCTGGCTGACTTTCCCGTTAATTGTAATAAATCGTTTTTTTTTCGTTTCGTTTAGCTACTTTCAGGAAGGAAATTGTAGCAATTTTTTCTTTGCACATGTGCGCAAGCCACAAAGCAGAGGAAAAAGAGATAAAATCGTGGCCTCCAGGACGTGTGTGTGTGCGTAAGTGTCATTCATATAGTTCGAGATCTCCACCAAAATAGATAAAAACTATGGCGATGATCCGGGCGGATACTCGCCATACATAAAAAAAATTGAAAACAAAAGAATCGCTAAAACGCGAGCATCAACCGGAACACCAAGTTAGCGTTGGCAACTTTGAGATTAACCTAGATTCAAGTCACTGAACCAGTGAAAAAAATCAGTTTAGAAATACTTTGTTATTTTGGGTGGTTCCGCTGATTCGCCGTTGGTCGTTGGTCGCTCCCGGATTCCAGGCGAGCGAGCAAACAACACTAAATCCAACATCCAGCCACCGGAAACATTCATCATATTTCAAGTGTATAAGCGCACGTTACCATAAAAATAGCAGCAAGCAGTAATAATAATTATGATAATGATAATGATACGAGAATTTAAACAGGAGCACGTACCAAGCTTATACGAGGATACGAGCTTATAGTGCGTGGAAATTATAAATTATGAATTCAGATGATGATGATGAACGAATTGATGGTGGTCATCCAGTTTACGTTTCCTGCCGTTGCCGTACCATCATTATTATTATTAGTATTATTATCATTGATATTGTTATTGTATTACGGTGGTCTACATCATTATTATTATCATCATTTACCGAAGGGAGATTCAATCTCTCTCTCGCTCTCTCTGTCGCGCTCTCTCTGTCGCGCTCTCTCTTCATCAATTGAATAAATTGCAAGATAACATTGAAAACACACAGCATCCGTTCGTGGATCGTGTGTGTATGTTTTTCTAGGGTGCACGAAACACACTGGCCGATTGTTTGAATAGCAAACAACATTCGCGCAAATATGTTCCCGAAGAACGAGAACGAGAACATATTTATGGACACCATGGCCACCACCGAAGCCATCGTGTATAGCATCATCCGCTCATGATGATTGTCATCGAATAATGATGATGATGATGATGATGATGATAAAATAAGATCTTATTCTTCTTCTTCTGCTTCTTATTTTGGCCAAGAAGAAATCAAGGTCAATAGCAATGGTGAACGACAATCGAATAAGAGGAATAGAAATAGAATAATATGTTTTATTTTCCATTGTTGTTGTTGTTGTTGTTGTTGTTGTATCGTCGTCCTTCTTCAACTGTTTGGCTATTATTCTTGCTATTATTATTATCGTTGTTCGCTCTCATCGGATATATCGGAAAGCTGAATAGAATTGGCGGTAGCTCTAGTTGTTCGACAAACTAATTTGATGGATAAATATTCGAACGCGATGTATTTATTGGATGAAACGAGCAACCCCACTTTCGGTTCCTTGGCTCGGACCAACTAATAATTGCCAGGAAAGAGAGAAAGAGAATAGTAAAAGAGAAGGAATCGAGAAATTGTTGTTCGGGTTTTCCATTTGTTTGTTTGTTTGACAAATGTGAATGAATGAATTCAGGCAAATGAAATATCAAAAAAAATAAAAAGATTGTGGTGTAATGAAACCGGTTCGAATCTATCGATGATGATGATCACCACCATTCTACTATATCAATCGTATGGCGTGTGTGTGTGTGTGTGTGTTTCCTCATTGATCGATCCTGGTGCTTTGGCTTCGGTGGTTGCCGCGGTTTGAAATGATTATGATGATGATGATCATCATCATCTTCATAATAATGATGATGATGGCGCCGGCGATCACAATACACGCAATCATCGATCTTTTTGGTCACACGCACCGAAAGATCAAAATCCAATGAAAATAAAGAAGAAGAAGAATAATAAAATATTGAAATCATCTTCGTCGTTTGCCGTTTTTGTTGTTCAATGAATCGAAAACAACCCCCCTTTGTTTTGTTCAACTTTGTTGCTTGGTTACCCCTTTGGGGACGGCCAAACAAGCTTCTTGCAGCTATTATTCCCATCTACGATCTACCCGGTTCGATCTGTCTGTCGGCCTGTTTTTTTTGCCCCTTTCTGTTTGTTCAACGGAACACCTGGGAAAACCTTGAGGGCCCCGACTGAAAATTAGCTCCGAACAACAACAACAACAACAACAACCACAACGATCAAGAAGATGATGATGATCTAAATCAGAAGTGAGCAACCTTTTTAATCCGAAGGCCAATTCAAATTTTGAAATTTTTCTGGCGGGCCGCGCACACAAAAAGTAGTTAGTAGAATGAAGACCCACGGCGAACAGGGCTACTCTGAACAGGAGAACAGAAATACGCCTTCTTCTACTGTTTATAGTGTGTCTGGTCATCGGAACGGAACATCGAATCGAACCAATCAGAGAGAGGAATACACCTTCTTCTGCTGTTTGTAGTGTGTCTCGT
Organism: Amerodectes protonotaria; assembly: GCA_025882695.1. Classification (NCBI taxonomy): domain Eukaryota; kingdom Metazoa; phylum Arthropoda; class Arachnida; order Sarcoptiformes; family Proctophyllodidae; genus Amerodectes; species Amerodectes protonotaria. The sequence continues at coordinate 252,896 of JAOZJS010000005.1, read as the reverse complement.
CATCGGTTCGTCATCATCACATTGGACAAATCAGAGAGAGAGAGAGAGAGGAATACACCTCCTTCTGCTGTTTATAGCGTATCTCGTCATCAGGTCAAATCATCACATTGGTTCAAAACCGAACATGAAGCGCCAGAGAATTTTTTCCGCGAAAATGCCATGCAGTGAAGCCAACTTTCAAGTGTACAGGGGTAATCCTTTGCGCACGTTTCTCCTAACCAATAATAGAGAGGAACACAGCCTCTTCTACTGTTTATAGCGCGTCTCGTCATCAGGTCAAATCATCACATTGGACCAATCAAAGGGGCCAACGGTTGTTATAGGCGTCAAACATGCACAGACTTGTACTGTACAAGGCTGATCGCTTTCCACAGTGTTATAGTGTGTCTAGTCATCAGGTCGAATCCTCGCATTGGACCAATCAGAGAGGCCAGCGGTTGTTATAGGCGTCAAACATGCACAGACTTGTACTGGTTGAGGCTGATCGCCTTTCATAGTGTTATTAGTGTGTCTGGTCATCAGGTCAAATCATCACATTGGACCAATCAGCGAGAGAAATAGAGGCTTCTCTCCCTGCACAAAAATGTTTGATGAGAGGACCGCGGGTTGCTCACCTCTGATTTAACTCTTTGCGCTCGAGCTCAAACTTCCTTATGGATCCGAATGAACAATAACCGCCAGCCAAACCAAATGATGAACAAGCAAACAAACAAACAAACAAACAGACAATCTTCGGAAAAACAAATTTCATATTTTCATTTTTTTTTTGAATTTCGAACACACAAAAAGAACCATCACAATAAAACATCTTCTTAACCCCTATTCTCTATTCTCTTGCTTAACGATTGGGTGACACGATACGACAAGCAAACACACACATTTATGAATTATATCCTCTTCTCTTCTATTCTTTCTCGGATCGATGATGTGTTTCTTTTTTTTTGGCGGGCAATTCAAAAAAATTTTTTTATTTCATCATTTGAAAAGATTGAACGAAGAAGATTATCTTCTCGTTCTTCTCGTTCTTGTTCTCTTTTTCATTATCCCGGCCGTAGGAAGTGGCTTGGCGATTTGATACATACACACACACACACACACTATCACACACGCATTAATAATGGCGCCTAAATGTGTGTGCGTGTGTGATCGATGGTTACCTGGATTTGGTGTCATTTATGAGTTCGTGATTCATCATCATCATCATCATACCTGCATGCATTCAAATGTGTATTGCAGCACCGAATGTAAATGAAATCGGCCAAATGAATGCCAAAATGAGAGAGAGAGAGAGAGAGAAAGATGAGAGATTTCGCGTTGAATCCATTATGTATGTGTGCGAGTGGATTCTCGTTCCCTTTCTATCTGCTCTGGCAAATGGTGTTAAATATGATCTCATTTGGAGCTCGGGCTCGGGCGCGAAAGCTCTTCCTACATGTGCACCAATTAAGTGATCATCATCATCATCATCGCTCAGTATGGTCACCGAAACAAACAATAATCGTTCCGTACGACACATGCTTTTGTTCCAAAAGACAAATGAATCGCTAAGCCTGTTGCGTAGGTTGCCTTTGGAACATACACACACACACACTTTTGGAATGAATGGAATGGAACATTCAAACACACACACGTGTGAAACCTGATTATCTATGGTTGAAATTTATGATTAACATTTTGTTGTGTAGAAACAACGATTCTTTTCCAGTCTGACCTCGATTTTCGGTAACGATAATTATCATGAAAAAAAATACTTTCTTTTTGCCAAAAAGTGTTCCAAAAAGTAACGAATCGATTCGAATTCTTCCCCCCCTCAATATGTCATGGTATTTATGAAGTAGTTTCATGGAATTTTAAGATCACGTGTCCTGTACACAGAGAGCATCATCAGACAGATCCGGAAACGGAAAGTGTCTCGAAGTATTGTTCTGTTGCGGATGATGATGATGACCATTGTGGTTGCTGTGATGCTGGTCATTAAATAAAAAGATGTGCATCATTATAATTATGTGATTTATAAAGATAATAATTAATAATAATAATAACAACGACTATAAGCTTTCGCTGTCTGTGTGGAAAAGTGGAAACGGATGCTGGCGTTTCCCTGTTCTCTCTCTTGTCTCTTGTCCGAGGATTACATTTATCTTTGGAACAAACAAAACAAAAATATATATTAATAACACACATCCTTTGAGTGCCATCATTATCCTCGGAGAAGACGATTGAAAGAAAGAAAGTCGCGCACACCACATATTACTATTAGCACACAACTTCCTTCATGTCCAAAACCGTTCGTTTCATGTCTTCTACCAGAACAAGAACAAGAACAAGAATAGGCGAGCGATATCCAGCTGAAGCCATAGCTGAAGAGATAGATTGTGTTGTTTGCCGCAGATATCTTGTTTGCTTGAGCCAGCTTGAGAATTTAAGAAGTCTTGATAAAAGAGTCTTGAAAGTCCTAAAGTGGTGTGGAGGGGATTTTTCAAAAATAGCTCCAAGTCACAACCGCTTTCGGAGCCATTCCAACTACCAGAACATTTACACCTGAACATTTGAATGGATGGAAAAATATGGATTTTCTAAAATCCGAACACGATCATCATCATCATCAATGATGATTATGTTGGTGATGGATATTATGCAAACTTTTTTCCCGCTACGACGATAAAATCCATCCGTCCATTCAATCAAACACACACAACCTGGAATAAATGAAAGGTGTTAGCGCTAAAGGAAGGATCATATAATGGACGAGAGCTGATCGAACCAAGCACCAAGCACGATGGTCATTCTCGGTGGATAATATCATTTACGGGAAAAAAAATCTTTGTGATACAAAGAAAGATAATGATGTTGATGTGATGACAAGCAGACATGGTTGGCTCCGCGGACAAGAATCAGCGCACCATTAGAAGGTGTAGGTCAGACATGTTTTCAAGGTTGTGACACATAGTGATCAATGAGGATTATGTTGATGTTGTTGATGATGATGATGATGATAGTGATTACCATCATCATCAAGATCCTTACCACACAATCCTAATGGGTGGATCTGTCGAGGGTACATGCCGTAATGTGCTCGGAAATATCATTAGAATAACAAGGTCGTATGGATGTTATATCAATCTGGATCTGTTGTCGAACAACGGACAAACGGAAAAACGGTTCGAAAATAACGGACTTAATTCTATATGATTCGAAGCTGTCAAGTGGCGGAAAATCCTTTCCAAAAGTTTGTCTAGCTTGCCATTCTTTTCTTGAAGCCAAAAAAAAACAGCCAACACCTGATTAATCATGATCATAATGAATTGGTAATAATCAGGCAAACAGGTGGACCTGAGAAAGAGATCTAAAAAGATGACATTTGATTGGTTGAATGGACGGCCAGTGTTATTATCATTGGATTCGGTTGAATTGAAACGTTCAAACGTTCAACATTTTTTTTTGAATGATAGTTTTTGCTTAGATACATTGCCAAAGGCTATATTCCCAGTGATTACACTGTGGATCCTCTCTTCTACGGCTAAATCTTTACGTCGATCTTCGATGTTCTCCTTGCTTCTTGATACTCACTCGGGCCGATCATCAATATATCAATGACTGTCAAAACCATAAAGTTATTAATAGCACACAATTAATTAACACATTTATGTCTTGTGTCTCAAAAGCTCGGATCTGTTTCTCTTTTTTTCGGATCCCGTAAAACTCCGCATACATTGTATGCTAAATGATGAATTAGGCGAGAAAGATATCCTAGGTTTTTTTTGTCCAGGGGAAAAGGACATGGCATGGGGGGTGGGGGGAGAGGATTATTTAAAGATGATCGATTTTTGGTTGTTGTTGCCCGAAAAACCAATCATCTTTCTAGGTTAATGATTATCTTGGAAGATTTTGAACATCGAACATCGAAGATGATCAGGAAACTGATGTGCAACGAAAAAACCAAATCTATTGCAAATTCAATTAGGATTTATTTCACTAATGATCTAAGGCTGATGATTTGGTTCCATCATTGATCTTGTTGATGGGCGCCGGGCCAAATTTATGAGCACAGAATCAATCCAAAATGTGTTGGACATCATGAACATGGCCAACACTCGGTGGTCAATTGATGGTCATGTTCAATCGTCGTAATAATCAATGAATGAATGAATGATGACCATCTTTATCGTTTCCGATACAACAAGAACAATGCCTGCAAAGTCTAATTATGTTTTTTTGTTCCGAAGCCGAAATAGATCGAACGATCGATCGATCAGAATTATTGATTGATTAGTTACGAAATATTCGGTAGTCGATAACGGGGTCGATTGGTTATTGTTTTTGTTTGTTTTCGGCAAATTTTTGAATTGAATTTTACGACTTCGAAAAATCCATTCGTTCTTATTGAACCGAGCAAAGTACTTCGGAATTCGAAACCAATTTCAAACAAAACCAAACACGATACAAGTAGGCAAGCAAGCAAGCGAACGAACAAACAAGCCATAAGAGATGCGCTCGGAAGATGAAGACAAAGCAGGCGGATGCGAGAAGGAATAAAAACAAGATGAAGACGAAGAAGAAGAAGAAGATGTTATAATTGAATACAACCAAAAACGAGCCTTTTTTTAGAGAGGGAAACCTACAATTATCAAAAAACGGGTAAAAAAACAATAACGGCGGTGGTCAACCTGGCCACTATTATATTTTTATAACCGTAGAAAATGATAATAAGGCCAAAAGCGGAAAATTTAGCCCTAGCTTGGAAGATGAAGACGAAGAAGATCCTAGTTGGAATCATAACCTTCTTCAGTGCGTGTGTCTCTCTCTCTCTACCTGTTGCTTCGGACATTTGAAAACTTCATCTTTCTGGTTGAAGATAATTATAATTGTAATATGAAAAATTATTACTATCATCATCTTTATCCTCAATTCTCAATAGTATACTATTATCTTCTTCTTCTTCTTCTTCTAAATTCGTTTTTCGTTTTTAAATTAAAAGAAAGTTATGTAAAGAAGATAAGTGGGTTGGTGATGGTTTACAACCGAAAATCCGAAAATCGAAAATGACAGACTAAAGAAAAATATGGTTGTGTTGATCGAAATAGACCTTCGAATTTCGAACCATCATCGATGTTTAGCTGAAACGCAAAAGCTGATTGAAATGATGATGATGCCAAGAGGGCACAATATGGGCTAATTCCATCAACAAGTGTGTGCTTTGCTCACTTGAACATCACTTGTTGAAGATCAAAGCAAAGGCAAAAAAAACGGGAATTAATTGTCGGACAAAATCATCCCCTCTCTCTCTCTCTCTCTCTCTCGTCGGTAAAGTGAGATGCCGGCAAGAAAAAAAAGGTTATTAACACAATACCAGGCCGACACCAATTAATACCATCACCCGCTGGTCAAAGTGGTGATGAACCAACACACAATACGGGAAACGACGGGAAAGAGAGAAAGAGCAAAAGAGCGAGCAAAAGAAAAATGAATTTTCTCCAAATATTATATTTTATCCTCCTCTTATTTATTCTAAATTATCCACGCAGCGGACGCGTTAAGATATTCAAGCCAGAAAAATAAATGGCCAAATGGCTAGAGGAGAGATTGTATCTAATTTTAGCATCCGACCCGAACGTAGCCAGATCCGATCCAGATTCTCGACCGATTTGATACAATGATGATGATGATGATGATGATACAAAAGCGGGCAAGGTGATATGGCTAATTGAATATGCATCTTAAATGACACGCACAATGAGTTAATCATTTCGGCGTCATGTTGTCCGGTGTGTGTATGTGTGTGTGTGTAATGTTGGATGATTTCCGAGCAACAAACAAAATTAGCCGGAAAACACTTGGAAGCAGCAGCAGCAGAGCGGCTAGCGCTTTTTGATGTCCATCAGAAAATGGACGACGGCTTGATGTGTGAAATTTTCACCGAGCTAGTCACTAGTCAGAGAGTTTGGTCGGGCAACAAAGCCGGGCGCGCAATGGTAAACGCACGAAAAATAAAATTAAAATAAAATAAAAAAAAACTTGATACTTGAAATGTTTGGAAATTGATACAAAACATACTGTCGCTTTTTTTCTCGCTGAAAATCTCTCCTGAAAAATAAGATGTGCTGCCCGAAATGAGAGGAAAAAGAAACGACGATGAACGATTCGTCTCAATCTGGCCAATTTAATAATAGACAACCAACCAACCATCAATGACAATGGAAAGAAACGGAGTTTAAAAGATGATGTTTTTTTTTTCTCAAATTGGATCGTTCAGGTATCTCTTATTCTCTACTAGGCGCCCTAATATCCTGGCGTGATTGTTGTTGTTTGGGAACAGTTCGTTGGTTTGGTTTTGTCAAATCGTTTGGTTTTTCTCACCAACCTACCACCAGAAAAAGAAGAAGCTGAAGAAGAAGAAGAATCTCATCTTAATCCATTCAGAAATTTTTCCCGGTTCGTGTGACATATGTTGTGAATTCGCTTCATTTGAATCCTCAACATAAGAAGAAGAAGCAGAAGAAAAAGTGCGCAAAATCGCAAAGTGCCTAAAAAATTTAGATGGCCAAGCACTATGGATGCAGGGATAGAGGGAGGTGCTTGGCCAATCAAAACTCTGCAACGATCTATACGAGAAAGGGTGGGCAGAGTTTATAACAGGCAGAAACAAAAACGAAAAAGTGATTGTTCATTTTCATGAAAGTGTTTTTGTGCATTCAGCGCATATCGCGTACGTTTACATGTACGTTAAGAAGTGTAGAAGCAAAAATCTATTGGTCACGGATCGAGAGAAGATTCACGATTGGTCGCGTTGCTTTTACAAAGGGCGTTTCCTTAACCCCTAAAGGCCAACATATAGAGAGAGGTTAACATAGGAAACACTTCTGATTTTTTAGAGCAAAATAATAATGGTAATAATGGTTTTATCGATGATTTTCGTACGAAGATCTGGACAATTTATGATTATCAATTATGAATTATGTTTTACCATCACCATTATCATTATTATTATCATTATTTTTCTTTTGATGGAATCGATCGTTTCATTTTTTTTGTTCTGGTGAAATCCCTCGAAACCTCGGCATTTTAATATTATTATTTTTCCTATCTTCTTCTTGATCATAAAAATAGCGCTTTTCTTTCTGGGCGAATGCAATGCGGTGCGGTGGCCCCAAGCATGGTGCCAAATGATCGCCTAAATGTTAATGGTTACCACACGAATTCAAAGATATTTTGCTTTTTCAAAAAAAATTCGAAATTGAATCGAATATCATAAAAAAAGAGTTCATCCAGTTAGTTGGTCGGATGTTGATTTCGACACCAGAAAAGAGGAGAAAAAAATTGGCCACTCAACTCGGCCTGCATTCTGTACTTCTTCGCATAGCTTCGTTGTTTTAATGGCAAATATTACACAATTAAGGATTAAGGATTAAGATATTCAAATTTAATAAAACAAAAAAAATAATTACCATTCGGATGAGCGTTGAAACAATGGTTCTTGGTGTGTGGCCGCCGGATTGGCCTTAAATGGCCTTAAACAAACAAGCCAACACGATGATGATTCTTCCAGAAAAAGTTTACGTATCCGAAACCCATCATTATCGAGAACGATAAATTTGATGTTGATTGTAAATTTAAATCCGAGATTGACTTTCAATTTCGGAATGCAAATGATTTGAGAAAACAAACAATCAAAACGGATCAAGGATGTTGTTGTTGTTCAATTCACTAATTGATCGTATCGAAGCGTACATTTCCATTAATATGGTCCAACAACAAGATTATGCCGAATGCTGCTTTGGAATTTATATTTCCAAGCATTTCGATAATAATAGCAATCATTTTAGTGATTTGCAAATCAGAACATCGCAATTTGAATGTTTAGAATGATCAAAATGATGCTATTTGTGACTTTTAAAAACGTTCATTATAATAATCATCAATCAACACATGCTAAGCATCCTAAAACACAAGGCTCTTTCTCTTAATTACGCAAGACCAGAAGTTTTGTTCCCAAAAAAAGATCCCGTTTCCCGTTTGGCGAAGATCTTGCTTCAGGCTGGCTTCCTATGACGGAACTATTTCGACCCAAATAGGTCAAGATAGCTACAAATCGCATCATTCTTCGGAGGATTATCCGATAAGTTGATTGGATTTGATATTTGGCGTGGATTCAAAATTTAATAAAGATTTTTGCATCCGATTCGCCCTGATCAAATCGAATGATCCGATCAACAACGCGGTTTTGGATCACGTTTTTGACTTGAACAGCAACAGGTATCGAAATCTTGCAACAAAAACATAACTAGGCTTAACGCGCCCGAGTGTATGATTATCATCATCATCCAATTGACGGATCATCGACAGCTCAATGAAAATCCGCCGATGATGATAATGATGATTATGTAGTGTTGAAAATCCAAGCAAAAATATGATGGGCCGTACAACCTGATCTGGATCGATTTCGTGATCCGTTTGCTTGCTTTGTTCAATCATTTCCATCATCGTTGTGTGGTCCATTTTTGTTGTTGTTGTTGTTGTTGAACAGTTTTTGGAACATTCGGATTTTCATCGAATCCTTTCTGGACCAAAGAGAGAAGGGCTGAAAGCGAGCGATGACCCCCCCTAGACGACTTGTTCAAGCTAATCGCGATACAGGATTGAGAATATTGGCAATATTTAATGGCCATTTTTTTTTCTAAGATTATCCCTATAAATCATAGACTCCGGTTTTAGTTTAAATATAAATCTAAACTATAAAAAAAAATCTCCAGGCATTTTCCTTCGAAAAAACTTTTCGAAGTCTGAAATTTATGCGAAATTTCAAATTCTCGCGACAAACAAATAAGGAATCCGGGATGTCCTTTGACCTTGTGGCCTCATTCATCATCATTTTTTGGATAATCAAGACACAAATCCGAAAAGATTGCGTAACCGAGTGAAAGAATGGATTTTTGGGATGAATAGAAAGAACGATTAGTTAGTTGGTTGGATTGACCAAAAAGCTTTTTAGGCAATCGATCAATTGATCCATCAATTGTAGAAAGAAAAAAAATCTTTAAAAAAAAATATCCGAAAAAAAAATCAAAAGGACACAACTTAAAGCTAGATTTATCATTATTATTTGAATGATAATCAAACACGACCAGACTAACTAACCAACCTGACCATTGTGTCTGACCAATTTCGATGAAAAGATATTTGAACAAATCAAATCCGCAAGAAAAAAAAAAGCGGAAAAGGGCTTTACACACAAAAAGCTTTTTGTGTGCAGAGTATCGTTTGAAACCACCCAAAATCTTGCTGAAAGAAATTAGCTGAAAGCTAAAGAAGAAAATCTGATCAATATTCGTGTCGAACGGATCAATGGTCGTGTTGGTTGCTAATCAAACGCTTGAAAATTGAGAAAATCCAAAATCCAAACCAATAATGTTTGATATATTCGATTGGATATCGTTTTCGGTTCCGAACAAAAGTCTCTTCTTCATTATTATTAGACAAACGAAAACATTTCAAATCGGGACCTACGCCCGTTTTTTTTTCAACAAACAATGAGAATAAAACGAAAATCCAAATCTTATAACGAAAAGAAAATCAACGACGTTCTTGTCCACGGATAACGACCACACTGAAGCATCAACGATTGAAACAGGCCCTCGAGCATTAAAGACTGATCACCGAGGATGCTGAGGATGTTCATTCACCTAGCAATTTTGAAAAAAAACCATTCGAATTAGAACCATTCAAACAATAAGTGTTGTGATTGGAAAAAAACATTCACAAATGATGTGATGATAGATAAATAGATAGACAAAAAGAAGAGAGAGAGAAGATGAAGGCGATTTGCTAAAATTATCATTATCATTATTCTTTGGTTATTATCATCATCATCATCATCATTATTATTAATACGATTGGATTTTCTCGTTTCTCTTTATTGTGTGTTCGTTATCTTTTCTCGGGAAAAATTCCGAAAAATATGTTTCATCGAATTATGTCATTTTTTTGAAAAAAGGCGGCAGAAAGAGAGAGAGAGAGCGCGATCTTGAAGGGAAAGGAGGAGGAGGAGGTTGATCGTGTTCCGGCCCCTCACACACACACTGATCAACTGGTGGCTGTAAAGCCGTCGTTTCTGAACTGGACCGACCAATCGAACATACCGAAGTACGATCACAATCTGACCACCGGGAACGATATCAATCAAATCAATATTTGATTTGATTGAACAACCAACCAACGAAAAAAGCCCAAAAGAGTTGGCGGCTGCGGTGGTGGTTGGTGGTTGTGGTGAAGAAGAAGAAGAAGAAGGAGAAGAAGAAGAAATTAGATTTTCAAACATAGTCAGATTGATCGAAATATAAATTTTTGTTTCTTCTTCTTCTTCTTCTTCGTGGTATTTGATCTAAATTTAGAGTAAGCATAGAAAGTAAAGTATCCAATAAAATGGTGGAAAAAAAACACGAATAAGAAGAAAATCCGAAGACTTCGTTCATTTTATTTTCTTATGCTTGTCGCCAATCGAGCTTATTCCATTGACCATCACCGACCGCCACAATAATCATCATCATCATCATCATCAACCTTTCTGTTTCGGTTTATTTTTAAAACAAAATAATACAAATGCAATATACAACGAGAGAGAGAGATAGATAGTCCGGCGTACAACTTCAGTGTTTGGTAAAACCAACACTGTTTCCTGTTGTGTTAGCATGTGTGTGAAAGATGGATGGGATTTGGTTTGTCAGTGGTTGTTGTTGTTGTTGTTGGTTTTTGGTCATTCTTGTTACTCCCAATAATAATACAGTTGCCATTGATTGTGTGTTTGTTGATTGATTGATGAACCGACTAACCGACCGGACTCTCCGGCCAACAAGACGGCCGGACGGATAAATAAAATGGCCATTCTCCGACCATCAGTGTGGATGAAACAACAACAAAAATCAAATCTCGTTGACCCAAAGAGACCCTCACAGGAGAAAGCAAGAAACTGGAATCAAGCAACCACTTGTTTGATTCAGTGCGAAATGTTCAAAAAAGACACTTTCGTTTGAGGAGAAAGAGGAGATACCAACAACATGATGATGATCATCTTCTTAGTCTTGGTGGTTTTCCAAATTATCATCATCATCATCATCATCGATGTCCATCCATTTTTGGCCCAATTGATTGATTGATCGATCGATTGATTGATCCAATGACCAATTAAAATCGATCCGAGCGGACCGAAAATCTCGAGTTTATCCAAACTTAATCATCATCATCATCATCATCATCGACTGATGGTTATCCCAGACTGATAGACTTTCTTTCTTGAGGATATTTTCAGATGGCCAAATCGGACGGTCAAAAGCTCCAGAGGAGTTTATTTATTTATTCATTTATTTATGATTATTGGCTAGCTGACCAAACTGGCCATTCGAATATCATCATTAAGTGAATGAAGAAAAACAAACAAATGAACAAACAACAAAAACCATGTGTCTTCTTTGGCCGATGGCCAGGTTTGAAGCAGCCAATTTAAGTATTGATTGGTGGTAGTCGTTTGGTCTGTGGGCAGATTTTATGGGCAAAGAAAAATGATGATGATCATCATCATCATTATGATCTTTTTAATGGCCCAATTTGATCGGAAACTACTAAAGATGAGGCCGGTTACCATAGATCGCCTTTTGAAAACAAGATTGTCGAAGTTCGACAATCACAAAATACTCTGATCAAAGATCAAAGCGGAACTATCCCGGATCCCAAGTTCATTTTGAACCCATAAAAAATTCCTGACATCTTTCCGACCAGGAAAAATTTTTTTTTTCTGGAAACTTTTTTTGCTTCAAAAAATCAATTTGAGTACGCGTCGCCGAAAATCGTCGCGCCTATAAGCTTTGAAAAGGGGACAGCCAATTATGACAGTCATATTCAAAACATAGTGCAATAGTGAAAGGATTGAAGGAAGAAGGCGGCCACCAATTTTCATTTATAGACCAATCAAATCGAATCGTGAGAAACGTTATTGATACAAGCCAATCCAATCCAATCCAATCAATCAGCCCATCACGGCCAAGTAACCTATTGTTTTAGGCTGTGTGTACTTGTTTGTTCTGCGCTGTCGTTGTTTTTTTTTTTTTTTTGGTGCCTTCTAGATAACAATGGCCACCAAAAAGGCTGATCTTTTTTTTACGACTTGTCCCTTTTTTTCACATAGCTCTATATAAGTGTTGGCGCGTATGCGCAAAGCAGAAACAAGACAACAGAAACTTGCGAGAAAAAAAATTCAAACCAACTGTTGCTGTTGCGAAAATGAAGAAACGATGCGAAATCGGCGAAGAAGAAGAAGAAGACAAAATCTATAAATGGAAACAAATAAATTTCAATTTCACATCTTCGAAGAAGATCATAATATGTGTGAGAAATACAAAAAGACATTCGCATACACACACAGACACACAGAGAGGGATACTATGTCTTGAGTAGAAATCCAAGACACCTTGGTGGTGCATGGTGAATATTTGAAATTCAAAATGAAATAGTTGTTGTTGCTATGTTGTTTAAATTCAATTCAATTCAGTTCGGCATTGGACAGTGTCCATCGTTGTCCATCTACAGATAACAACAAATTGATGGTGGCTGCCATTGGATGAAGCAACAGAAATCATAAATTTCTCAGTCTCTTTTTGGCTCATCATCATTTTGGCCAAAAATGCTTCCAAACACCACCAGCCACGGGGTGTTCGGCCTGAATTCCGTAACCAAGGGAAAGCGATTGAAACTAAAATTAAAACCAGAAAAAATATCAAATCAAATCAAATCTACGCGCGAAGAAGCAGAAGAAGATTAATTGGTTCAGGTGCGCGCAATGTTTAAATCGAAAGTTTTTTTTTCGCTAGCAAATTTATCAAAACACCATGGAATTCATTCATGGCCTGAACATGATCAACAGTTTAACAATGGTAAATGATATAATACTGATGGTTGTGCTGATTGCTTGAAACACGAACAAAATCGTTGGCATTGTTTCCAAATGTGGCCCGATCAATATTGGAACCGACACGGTTCCGATACTGGCAAACACGAACAACAAAGTGGAAACTTTGTCCGATAATTTCAAATGTTTCTCGGTAAACGACATGATTGCCGGCCACATAGCAGCCAGCCCATAGCCTCGAAGAGCAGAGCTTACATAGATCATAGCGATGGACCGGTCAAAGTAGAACAGTGTTTGGGATAGAATCAATATAGCAAAATGATACATGATGATCACATCCGGTGAAAGTTTCAATGAAATGAATGCGGTCAAGAATCGTCCGAACGTATAGAATGCAGACAGTACCGCCATCACGTAGGCAGCTTGTGGAGCGGACAATTTTGCCTCAGAATATTGTAGCACGGTGGCCAGATAGAAAAAGCAAGCCAATTCGGTTACATTATAGGCAGCTATCGTTATGGTGACAAAGGTTAATTTCAATTTTCTCCAAGATGTTTGTTTCTTCTGAACCGGTTTCGTTGTTTGTTGTTGTTCCACTTTCTCCACTGAATCGTATGGAGATGGTTTCGGATAATCCTGAGCCTGGGGCCGTTCAAAACGATTCACAAAATACAAAACCAATAATATCAACGGAACTGATACACGAGAACGAGAAAAATAGATACATTTTGAATTAGATTTCTGTTCGAAATTGAGATCCTTGAAACACGAACTCAACGCTTGAATGCATCCCACCAAAGCGAACGGTAATGCTAGCGAATGTTTGCGTTTTTCCGGCGTTATATCCGTACTGTTGTTCAGGCCATAGACAAACGGCGATACTAATGTCGGGCTAATGATCGAGCCAATGCCGTACATGAATTGTAATGCTTGCATGACGAATCCTTGTTTGTCGGGCCACATTTCCACCAGCCAAACATTGTTGGAACTGTCCCATGATCCGCCACCAACAGCGCTCAACGAGAATGCAATGAATAAGCAAACGATCTTGTTGTAAAATGGCACAAACATTATGGTGATGGCCAATAGAAGGGTCATCAATGATAGATATAGCTGTTTGTTAATCCATTTATAGAGAAATCCACCTTTGTTTATACAAATTATTTCAAATTAAATGGCGCCAATCCGTTTTTCAAACTTACTCAATGATCCAAGCAAATAGCCAATACCGGAACTAACCGATAAATAATTTATGGTCTCCAAGGAAACATCGTAAATATATGCCAGATCGACCAATGCTGGCCATATAAGATTGAAAGTGATACCCTTTTGGAAACGAGAGCGAAATTAATACCAATCGAAACTGAATTTAAAACGACAGAGCTAATTTACGTAAGCCAAATGACAGAGAAAAATCAACGTAGTATAAAGAAGATTGGTTTTGGTTGTGCCCAATTTTCGGCACAAAGTTTCAAACATGATGATTGCGATAGCTTGTCTTAAGCGTGTGCGTTTTTTTTGATGCGTATGCGGAACGAGATGGTGAGCCAAAATGGCATTAGCAGATCAAACCATCAAAATCAAAGCATTTTTTTAGCAATTACAAAGACCAAAAAGCCTCGAAGCATCTATCAACCGATTAGAGATTGGGAGGATCGAACTGGTACTTATGGTGGTGATTTGTGAAGAAAAACGTTTAATCTAACCAACGTTGGCTTGGCTTTATCCGGTTCGATCCCCACATACGCTAACACTCTCACACACATAAATCAATCCATTGATTTTATCATCACAGTGCATATCTTATTTCAATTTAGTTTAAGCATTCCAATATACATATCATGTAAGACAAAAAATTTAAATTGATACAACAAAAAGGAAAAAAAATCAATTGAGAAAAATTCCTAAAATCCATTGATCATCGGGTTAGGTATATAAATGATTTGACGATAGTGAACACCAATATACATCCGATTGTATAGATTGCCTCGAATATAATTAAAACTTCTGGTTTCGTATCCAAGCATCCTCCGATCAAAAACGGCGTGATTAGTGGAAATAATCCGGCCGACATGAAAATCAGCGTACAATTGTGATCGGTTAGTTTGAAGTGCTTTTCGATAAACGATACGATCGCTGGCCACATGGCTGAGTAACCATAACCTGAACAAAACACAGGAAGTAAATTTAAAGAGATTGGTTGGAATCAAATTCAAGTTTACCTAAGAATACATTGGTTACATAGATCATACTGGTCAAATGTTTAGTAAAATACAGCAATGTTTGCGAAGAAATCAATATGGCCAAATGATACAAGATGATAATGTCCGGCTCCAGTTTCAATGCAATGAATGCCGTCAACAATCTACCGATCGTGAATGATGCAGATAATACGGCCAAAACATGGGCAGCTTCGGTGGCACTCAATCTTGGTTCAGAATGTTGATACATTGTGGATGCATAGGAAAAATATGCAGATTCTGTTGCACTGTACACGGCCAACATCAACGCTCCTAATAGTAATTTGGTTTTTCGCCAAGATCTGCTTCTAAGCTGTGCTACTGGCTCTTGTTGCTGCTGTTGAACATCAGAATAGTTTTCAGTATCACCTATCACCGGTTGGTGGTCATCGTTGTTATTATCACAATACTTGGGCCTTCGATAAGGCATCACAAAATACAACACCAAAAGCATCACCGGAACTGTTCACAATAAGACTCAATCAGATATTTTTGTTTTGAAATAAAACAAGAGGCTGAAATCACACACCTGTAGCTTGAATCAGGCCTCCAAAGCCGAACGGGATGGCTAAAGAATGCTGGCGTTTTTCCGATGTGATATCGGTGCCGTTGTTCAAGCCATAAACGAACGGTGCAACCACCAGTGGACTGATGATCAGGCCAGCACCATACATGAATTGTAATGCTTGCATGGCTGATCCTTGATTTTTGACCATCTCCACCAACCAAACTCCGTTGGAACTATCCCAAGAACCACCACCAATGGAGCTCAATGTTAGGGCTATGGATAGCCATAGATAATCACCGTAGAATGGTACAAACGCTACGGTTATGGCAAGAACCATCAACATGAATGTCAAATACAATTGTTTCGAGATCCATTTGTAGAGGAATCCACCTTGAGAGTTGAACGATCCCGGAGGAAAATCATCACCATCATCTAATTGAAACGATAATTTTGGTTCCAAACTTACTTAACGATCCTATCAAATAGCCAAGAGAGCAGTACAAAGACAGATAATTGATGGTCTCTGAGGAAACACCATAAATAAATCTAAGATCGACCAATGCAGGCCAAATAAGATTGGAGGCGATTCCCTACGACAATCCAAACGGAATTGAAGAATTGCAACAAGAATCTTCACAACAACTTACATAAATAAAATGATTGAAGAAGAACAGTGAAGTATAGATGATGGTTGTCTTTTTTGATTGGCCACGATCTTCCATGACAATCTGTTTAAAACTAAACAAAGTGCGTACAGATCCTTGTAGACATATGCGATGTGCTACTTGTTCTTTGTCTTTGTTAATGTTTAGCTTAATAACCAACTCTTACCTTAAATCGAAAGCAGCCAATCATCACATGAGTTATGGTTTAAATGTCGTCACATCAGTATCATCGACACTCGACTCCACTTGGCCTTGGGAATCCGGTTTTGTAAATCATTTTTTCAAGGGCCAGGTTTTCCCAAGTGCATTTTAGTGCGAACACTTTGATAATCATTAATTGATCCATTTAAGCGATTCGATAATTACAATCGTTGGACACTTGTTGATAGGAAAACAGAGCAGCTGTTTCCCAAAGTGTCTGTATCATTATTATCCGTGTAATCCCGGATAGCATTGTTAAAGGTACTACCAAGTTGAAGTAGTTTGTACGCTGCTTCAGTGAACTACCAATCAGAACTTTCTGTTTCGAATGAAGCTCGGCCTCCTTGTATTGAAAGAACAGCCAATGTACAGCATCTTTGTTTCATTGAAATGGGCAGAAACATTTAAAACAAATCACTATAACATGAACACTAGAACATGACAACTCAAACTTATAATTGTTAATGAAGGGATTGGTTCAGCCCACAAATCAGCGATGATGGGTTGGCTAAGCCACAATAAAACTGTACAAAACCAATACCAATAATGAGAGAAAGGGAGGGAACACACAAGTTTGAACTGGATGAATCATCGAACAAATTTGATCAATAATTTACAAGTGGCGAAAAATGTACAGCTTGCAGTTATATAGATCCCTTCGAACAAAAATAAAACCATTGGTTTGCTTTCCAACAATGCACCGATCAAAACCGGTGTCAACATTGGGAACAATCCGGTAGAAACATACAAAAGGGTACAATTTCGATCGGACAGTTTCAGATGTTTCTCGATGAAAGATAGGAAAGCTGGCCACATTGCCGAAAATCCAAATCCTCTGATGGCGGTGGTCACATAGATCATCACAGTTGAATGATTAGTAAAGTAGAGCAAGGATTGCGCCCCGATTATAATCGTATAATGATAGATCAATATGATATCGGGCTGCAATTTGAGAGCAATGAATGCAGTCAAGAATCTGCCCAACGTATAGAATGCGGTTAGTACGGACATTACTCGGGCAGCTTCGCTAGCGCTTAATCCTGGTGAATATTGAAACACTTGTGATGAGTAGACGAAAAATGCCGATTCTGTAGCACTATAGGTGGCCAACGAAATTGTTATCAATATCAATTTGGTTCGCCACCATTTTGTTGGCCGTATCCGTTGTTTCAAAGGAGCATCGGTGATTGAATCTTGTTCCTGGTCATCCGGGTGGGTCTCCTCGGCGGGTCTTTCGTAACGATTAAAAAAATATAGTGCCAACATCATCAACGGAACTATGTGAGGGAATAATTGGTCAAAGTTTGTCAGCTAAAAAAGTTAAACACAAACTTAAAACTTGAATTAAGCCTCCCACAGCGAACGGTATGGTCAGGGATCGTCGCCGTTTCAACGGGGTTATATCGGTGCTATTTTTCAAGCCAAACACGAAAGGTGACACCAATGCTGGACCAAAGATCGATCCAATACCATACATGAATTGTAATGCTTGCAAGAAAAATCCCTGTGATTCTGGCCACATTTCTACCAACCAAATACAGTTGGAACTATCCCACGATCCACCGCCCATCGAGCTGAATATCGTGGCTATGAAAAGCCAAACGATACTCGGATAGTGTGGTACTAGGATTATGGTCACGGCAAATATTATCATCATAATGGATAGGTAAAATTGCTTGTTGATCCATTTATACAGGAATCCACCTGTAAACAATGCGTTCAAAATCATCGTCAGCATAAGATCTTTGTGGATCACATTTTGCTGAACTTACTAAATGAGCCAATCAAATGACCAACATTGCCGAACGCTGATAAATAATTGATAGTGGCCTGTTGCACACCATAAATGAAACGTATGTCGACCAATGCTGGCCAGATCAGGTTACTGGTCAGACCCTTCGGTTCCAATGGTTAGAATCTAAGGTTTCAGATAGAAAACTTGCTACTTACCATTGCGAAATGATTGAAAAAAATCAACGCAGTATAGATGATGTTCTTCGCTCGGTTATCCATGAAGATCGTGTTTAACAAATCGCTTACTGACTTTACATTGAATGATCTAAGATTGGTTTTAAGTTTGATCAAAACCATTAGGAATGATGACGATGATATTCAATACAATTGATTGATCAGTTGAAGAGCTTTCGATTTTGAAGAGCTTAGTTTGATCAGTGAATTTAAATTCGCTTCGGAAATCGACTTTAAAGGTTGTCTTGGATACTAGAAGCAACACAGCTGATCCGTCTGCTGTCTGCATGTTACCAGCACGAGTGCTTGTATCCAGCCATCAATGGATACTAACACTGTTCGCCAAAGAGTTTCATTCCAGCAACATTGATTTTAACGACGTAGACAATTTAGCCACAAATTTTGAAATGTTGCAAACAGCTTTTAGTAATATTTTTTGCCGAAAGATGGCGACTGCTTTTCCATGAATAAGAAAAATTCAAAAGATTTATTGGAATCAAACTAGCGGGAAAAAATCAGTCTTTGAGACCAATCAACTCCTGCCCGTTGCCCACCACCGGAAGTAGATTCGAAGAAAGATTAGTTTTAGACAAAAGTATCAATGATTCAACAATGGTGAAACAAACAATACTGAATGTTAGACAGACGGATATAAACAGAAACAGAATGTCCGGATTGGTCTGCAGATTTTGCCCGATCAAAATCGGTATGAATATCGAGGTTGCTGAATTGGACACAAACAGCATTGTGCAGACTTTATCGGTTAGTTTCATGTGTTTGGCGATATACGATAGGGTGGCCGGACCCATGGCCGCAAATCCATAACCCCTTAGCACGGTGGTTACATAGATCATCGGGATAGAATTGGGGGTCAAATGAAGCAATATTTGCGCCACAACCAAAATTGCATAATGATAGATGAGAATTATATCCGGTTCGATTTTCAAGGCAATAAATGTCGAACAAAATTGGCCAACAGTGTATGAAGCGCTCAAAACCGTGGCAACATGGGCAGCTTCGGCTGCGCTTAATTTTGTTCCGTTGTTATATTGGAACACAGTGGATGAATAGTAAATATAAGCTAATGCTGGAGCAGCGTAGGTGGAAGAAGTCAATGTCATCAGGATCAGTTTGGTTCGCCTCCATAATATCCGACCAGGATGATGTTGAAATCTTGTTTTTGTTGAATCCTTTTCATCGATGGTCGGTTTCGCGTCCGGTTCGGGTCTTCGATAACGCAGCTTAGTAAAATATAAAACCAAAAGTATTGTTGGAACTATAAGAAGAAGACAAAAGAAAGATTAAATCAGAGGATCATTTTGATCCAATGACGGTTTTGACCGAACTTATTGCTTGAATTGAGGCAGCTAAACCGAACGGAAACGCCAAAGAATTTCGTCGTTTCTCCGCCGAGATCTCAGTGCCGTTTTGTATGCCATAAAGAAATGGTGAAACCAATGTTGGACCGATCATCGAACCGAGGCCGGACATAAAACTAGCTGCTTGTAGAATGGACGCATGATTTTTCGGCCACATTTCCACAATCCAAACATTGATGGCACTATTCCAGGATGCGCCACCAATGGCAGCGATGAAAATCGCAATGAAAAGACAAACGATATTCGGATAGAACGGGATGAATAGTCTGGCCAAGGCGCTCAACAAAACCATTATCGACAAATATAGCTGCTTATTAATCCATTTATAGAGAAATCCATCTTTTGTTTGGAGGTTAACCTTAAAATTAATATTCGACCTTTGATCTTTTTGGGCGCAGAGAACTCACTGAATGATCCAATAAAACCACCAATAGCGATTGGTAAAGTTATATAGTTGATGGTCTTCATGTGAACATTGTAAATGTAGCTCAGGTCAACCAATGAAGGCCAAATTTGATTGAAAAGAATTTTCTCAAAAAAAAAAATAAAAAGGAACCGGTTGAAGTTTCATGATTTGGTCCGACAAACCATGGCTAAGTAGCTTTGTAGGCTTACCAATGTAAAAGTGTTGAGGAAAATCAAAACTGTATAAAGGATTTTTGTGCTCTTTTGGTCCATGGTGATGATCGATCGGCAAGCGATTGATCGATTCGATTGGTTTTTCCGAACAATAATTACACAGGAAAATTTAATTGATCCATAAAACGGTTTAATTGAAAATACCTACAGTATGCCATTAATGTTGTTTTCAAAAACAAGTATCGTTATGGATAATGGATTAGACCAAATGTCCTTGATGGCATTTTATTTTTGATCGGATTTGATGAAAAATTTTAATTAGAAAACAATTGATAGAGCTCTAAAATTCGGTTTGATCCATGCTCGAATAGATTCTATGATTGTGGTTTTGATTTCCGTCGCTTTCGGAATCGGTCAGGCTGGTCAATAATTTGGCGCAGGTAAAAGATACAACACTGATTGTGGTATATACGGACATAGCTTTGAATAAAATAGCTGAATCTGTCTCTAAATAATCTTTAATCAATGTTATGGTAGGAATATTAATTAAAGATGTGAAAACGAAGAAGAATGGCATAATTCTGTTGGTTAATTTCAAATTGTTTGAGGCGAATAGCAACAATGATGAAAAAATCCCAGAAAATCCATAGCCTGATCGACGAGAAAATCTATTAAAAGGGTTACGGAAAGGGAATGGTCTTCGGTGGTCAATTTACCTCGAAGCGCGGTGATCAAATAGATTGCAATGTGATCACCCCTATTTACCATTGTTCTTTGTATGATTAGTGACAAAATCAATATGAAAAAATGATAAGTTAGGATCGTGTCCTGTGATAGTTTCAGCGAGATGAATATGATGCTAATTTTGCCCAAGACCTGTGCACCGTTTAAGCAGGACATGACATGGGCAGCTTCGGTTGCGGTGAAATTTTCAAATTTTTGCAGCCATCCTGATGAATATGTTGCGAATACAATTTCGGCGTTGCAATAAAAAGTCATAGACATTGCGACGAAAAAGAGTTTGGTTTTTCGCCACGATCTATTCACCGGAAGTTGTTGTTGTTGCTGTTTTTGCTCTTGTTTATCATCCAAGATCAAATCAGCATCGGATTCAAGAGGTTTTATCCCGTGTAAGACAAACAGCATCAACGGACTTATTGCTTGAATCAGAGCGTTGATTGAGAACGGGATGGCCAGCCAGTTTTTCCGTACTTCCGGTTTTATGTTTTGAGCACCAAAAACAAACGGGGCGACCAATGCTGATCCGATAACCGCGCCGATGTGCACCACCAGAGATAATGCATTCACAATGAGACCTTTTTGTCGGGGCCACATGTTTATCACCCAAACATTCACGGAACAAAACCAGGATGCTAGACCAAAACTACCGGCCAGAATGGCCACATTCAGGCAGTCGAGATTCGGATAGAATGGCACGAAAAATATGGTCAAGGCGTTGAGTGCTCCCGTGAACGATTGAAATAACTGTTTGTCGATAGATTTGTAAAAAAATCCACCTGTTGATCACAAGCGCAACAAGTGAAACAAATTTTGGACAACAAAATAATTTAGCCAATCAAACTCACTCAATGATCCAAAAGCGTAACCAATTTGACTATACATTAGTAATTTATCGACCTGTTTCATTTCGACATTGTAAATTTGACCTAGGTCAACCAAAGTTGGCCAAACGGTTGTCGAGCTGATTCCCTTCCGATTGAATGAAATGAACAAAAAAAAGATCCCTTCGAATCAAAATCAAATTTTGCTCAGATCCCGCTTACCATTGCTAAAGTATTGAGAAAAAACAATACTGTGTAAAGGATTTTGATCCTCTTCGAGTCCATATTCTTCATGATGTTCAAAAGAATGGCAATGTTTGGCTAGTCGAAAAATGTCTATGTCAGGTATTGATTAATTGAAGCTAAATTAAACGAAAAATCAATGGTTGGCTGCTAGGAACCTTGGTGCGACGAAGATCTTATCGGGAAGCGTTCAGCATAACTCAACATATCATCGCATAGATTCAAAATCGAGTTTATTGATGAATTAAATTTTTGCGTTTCATAAGAAAATTTGAAATTCCAATCAAATTATCATTTGAATTTGATCAATAGTTTAACAATGGTGAATGTCAAAATACTGATACTTAAAAAGATTACCTCGTGCAGATACAAAACCTCCGGATGTGTTGGCAAATATCCGGTCAACACTAAAACCGAAATTGCTGGAAAAGTTGATGAGGTAATGAATAATAAAGTTCCAACTTTATTGGTAAGTCTCAGGTGTCGTTCGGTGAATGATTGAAATGCCGGTGCCGTGGCCGAAAATCCAAAACCAGTCAATGCATTGGCAACATAGACCATTTTGATTGAATCCCGGCGAAAATAGAGCAAAACTTGTGCTGCAATCATCATAGTGTATTGTTGAATGATGATCATGTCTGGCGGAATCCTTAATGATAGGAGAGCGGTGCAAAACATACCAATCGTATAAAAAATGTTAAGCACGGCTAAAACATGCGCCGCTTCCGGGGCGCTTAATTTCGGCGCAGAATATTGAAATATTGTGGACGAATAGTAAAAAAATGCCCCTTCTACCGAATTAAAGCTGGCCAACGATAATGCCACCAACACCAACTTGATTTTTCGCCAACTTATTTGATCTTGTTGTGATTGTACATTTTGTCTCGGATCCTTGTTCTGTTCACCACCATCATCATTATTGTTCAGATCATTGGTTTGAGGTTGGGCTTCGAAACGCTTAACAAAATACAATACGAACAGGATCACCGGAACTGGAAATGTTGGGGGATAAAAAGAAACTTTAGAATATCATTTTGACCCTAAAGATCAACCCACCTATCAACAAAATTGCGCTGGTAATGCCGAACGGTATCATCAAAGATCTTTGTCGTTTTTCAACGGTAATATCGGTGCTATTTTTCAACCCATACAAAAATGGCGAGGTCATTGTTGGACCAACGATAGTCCCAATACCATACATGAATTGCAATGTTTGAAGAAAGAATCCATTTGATTGAGGCCATAATTGCACCAGCCAAACATTGATACAACTATACCATGCTCCGTCACTAATTCCACTAACAAAGATTTCCAAGTACAACCATACGATGCGATTAGTAACTGGAATCAACATCATTGATATGGCCAACAGTGTCAGCATCAGTGCCAACCATAATTGTCTGTTGATCCATTTATAGATGAATCCACCTGTTGAATAATAATCATCATTCAATAATCGGTATCCGTTGTTTTTCAATCTCACTTAATGATCCGATCAAACCACCCAAAGTAGCGCCTACCACAGAATAGTTGATGAGTTTTAAGGGCACATTATAAACAAAACATAGATCAATTAATGATGGCCCCATAATGGTACCGCTGATTCCCAAACAAAAACTCTCCAGGAAAATCAAAACCGTATATAAGATTTTTGTTCTATTTGGAGCTGCCATTGTTTTACACTGCGTCGTCGATGATTGGCGATGATTTACATCGAAACGGATAAAAATTTCGGAATAGTATTTATTACGCCCGAAACAATTTAACGATCTTTAGCCTTTCAAATTTTAAATGTTTTGTATGCAGTTGTAGTTTTTTAAAATTCAATAATTTTTTTAATCAATAGATGGCGCTAATTTTTTTTTAAAAATCGCTACTATTTGAATTATTGAACTTTTGTTCGCAAAAAAAGCTTACTCCAAAAATCAAATTAGATCAACGTCCCCGAATGATAATTAAAATCATCATCTGAGGAAGATAATCAACAATTTTACAATAACAAACAACAAAATACTAGCAGATAGATAGCCGGCTTCGAAAACGAATAAGACTTGTGGCCAAGTTTCCAAATAAGATCCCAACAAGAATGGCGTGAATATTGAAACAAATCCGGCAAAGACGAATAGTAAAGATCCGACACGATCGGACAGTTTAAGATGCCTTTGGGTGAAGGCTAAAATTGCTGGCCACATGGCGGAAAATCCATAACCAAGCAAAAATGTCTTCAAATAAATTAAGGTAATACTAGAGCTACCCAGACAAAGCCATGCTTGTGCGATGATAATCAAGATGAAATGATAGCTAAGGATTATGTCTGGTTTTAGTTTCAACGAAACAAAAGCTGTCAGCAGTCTTCCGACGGTGTACGCGGCGGATAGAACAGATGAAACATGAGCCGATTCTTCGGAAGTCAATTTTGTTGGCTCCAAATACAGAAACATCGTAGGCGAGTAATAAAAATAGCCAAGTTCTGCAGCATCATATGTGGCCAACATTACTGCTACGAGAAAAACTTTTAACTTCCAAAATCTGGTCGATTGTCTTGGCTCCAATGGTGATGCTTCTTCTTCTTGCCGGGATTGATTAATATTCGAAGCATCACTGCTTGCTTGATTTTTCGGTTTGTAAGGCCGGATGAAATATAAAATCAATAATATAATGGGGACTAAAGCAAATAAAAAAACATGTTCAAAATTTAATCAAGTAAATCATTTCGGTGCAACAAACCGATCGTTTGGAAAGAGCCAACCATCGCAAACGGCAATGCCAAAGATGATTTCCGTTGTTCAGGAGTAATATCCGTATCATTATCACCGTGAACGAATGGCGAGACCAACAAAGGACTGATAATGGTGCCAAGACCATACATGAATTGTGAGGCTTGCATAATACTGGCATGCTTCTCGGTCCACATTTCCACTAGCCAAACATTGTTGGAGCTATCCCAGGATCCTCCGCCGATTCCGTTCAATGTGAGTGCAAAAAATAACAATTGGAAATAAGTATAAAATGGCACCAAAGCCATGGTCACACCCAAACAAATGCATAGGCATATAAGATAGAGTTGTCGATTGATCCATTTATAGAGGGTTCCACCTGATCAATTTGAAATTCGATGAATAACCATCATTACTAGATTTAAGAGATACTAGACCAACTTACTGGCCGAACCAATCAAATAGCCTAGCGAACCGAAAGTCGAAATGAATGTAATGGTTTCCAAAGGAACATTATAAATGCAATGTAAATCAGTCAAAGCGGGCCAAAGAAGATTCGAGGTCACACCCTTCAGGTTTCGGAAAATAAACAAATCAACCAATCAAATTTTTTCAATTTAAATTTCAAAAAAAAACTTACGAATGCGAAATGATTAACAAAAATACAAACAGTGTATATTAACCTGATTGTTTTTGAATCTTGACTTTGGTTTGTGGACATTTTGTTCAGAATTTTGATCCGTTTGATGAAAATTCAAATGTATCTTAGATATCGTTATCCGAGGGCTAATAAATTAGCAATGAAATCGGTATGCCAAATCAAATCAAAAATTAAATACATTTTTACTTACCTTATTTGGCTGTTTGAGCGTTATCTTTAAACCCAAAATCAAAATCCAAATTTTTGTGTTATCAATTCTTAATTGCACAATATAATCATCATTAACACCATCGTCGGTATTGTTAAATCCAAAGTGAAGTCACAATTAGAAAACATACACTGTTTCCAAGTGCCGCGAATGGGCATCACACAACCAGTCCTCACATGGTTGTTGGTGTCTGCAGAACGACTTTGAGCATGTTTGAACTAATGTGCAAAGCAATGAAAACATTCTTGTCTTGATGCTTTTTTTGGGTATAGAAGCCCAAAACAGACAACATCCTATTGCAATGATAGACAAAACAAACACATATTCAAACATTATGGTCACAGCAGAATGACACTTATCGAAAATGACATGGACATTGGGAAGAGTATTGGGTATTCCATAATGCATGCATGCAGATAACAGTTTTTTAGGGACATATTCAAAGCAAGGTATGAAAAACTTCAAATTGGTCACATATATGTTGAAATGGTGCTTTGGTCACGTGATCTATCTTAAAAACATGTGTACTGTTCGCCTGAAGCCTTGCGAACAATACTGTTTTGTTTGCTAAGATCTTGTATATTCTTATCTTATTTGTGTCCTGAATGTCCCTGTTGTGCCCCGGAGTACATTTGTACCCAGTTCCAATTTGGAACGAATTTTTTCATAAAAAACCTTCAAAATCAATATGGTAAGTAAACATGTATTTGAATAATGTGTGACCTTATGTTTGCGGAAAATAGTAACAACATAAGTCTCTTTCTTTTTTTTATTTCGAAATTTTTTTCATTTCAACAAGCCCTTAAAAAATGTGATTTTTCGAAAAGGACAAAAACGATTATGAAAATTATGCGATAAATTGTTGGAATTTAATACAATGTTGGTGTCAAAAACACAAGATATGTTCCGCATCATCTCCAGTTCCATCTTCATGTTCATCTTTCATATTAATTCTTGAATGTCGTTCAACTTGTGAAATATTTCCTGCTAAACATAGCTCTTTCTCCCTGTCTCTCTTGTTTTTTTTTCTATTTATTTAATTTTCTTGTTAAATCTCAATGTGTTCAACCACAACAATGAAAACAACAGCTTCAACAAGAACAACCACAACAAAACCGTTATCCTCAATTTATATTCAATTATTTCAATTATTCATTTTTTAACATCATCTCCGCTTTGGCGTCATAATGATAATGATACAAGAAGATTGCAATCATTTTAATTCTGTGATTTAGTATTCTAGTATTTTAAATAAAATTTTATAATCAATTTTTGTTGGTCAAAAATTCAAAACAAAATCAAACATCTAAATCACACGTAAGTTTTGTTCATAATAATGGTTTCGTATGTGTTTGGAAACGATTGTTGCTGATTTTGTTTGTTTTCTCTTTCGATTCTTCATGAAAAGATCGAATTCAAATGAAACTTAAATATCGCTTAAAACTAAATAACTAAAATCTCCGAATTAAAATTAATTCCAATCCAACAACGAAAACAATCATCATCATCCTCATCATCATCATGGTGCTTGGTGAAAGTTTTAAACCGATACGTCCTAAATCCGGATCACCACCATTATCATTTCCAGTGGAAGAGGTTCCATCGTTACCGACCATCACTCAAAAACAATCGAACCAAAATGATACATTTCTAATCAAATATACTTGCTCTTTTTTGGCTGCTAGCTGCGCTGAAACAAGTACAAAAAAATAATGATAATTTAAATTCAAAATTCTGAATATTTTTTTTTCGTTGAAATTCACACAACTTTTTATTATTATTATTATCGTTCACCATCCATAGTAACCTATCCTTTAGATTTGATCAAAGGTCGACTCCAAATCCAAGGCGAGTTAGCATTCGAGCAACATGCCAAATCTTCAAAAGCATTGCCAACCAGAGGCATGTTGGGCACTGCTATCGGTATTGTACGAGAGGAAGGCTTGCTATGTCTTTGGCAAGGATTATCGCCTGCCATCTATAGGCATGTAGGTAAGCGATATAGTTTTGGAAAAATTTAAATAAAAATTTTAAACAAATGTTCATTGCTGAAACATTGCCCACCAAACTAAACGGTTTGTGGTTTCGAATTGTGGACCACGGTCATTTCCGTGTTGTATATCTGCGATTCACGAACATATTTTAAAATCTGATCTTAGAACCAGACCTAGGGCCTGTAAAGTTTTAGATTCAGACACCATGATTATGATGGTGATGATCGGACGAAACTTTTGGAGGCCCAGAAGCTCTAAATTTGACTATCCTATCTTTTCTATTGTCCACATGTAGTTTATTCCGGTGTTCGTATGACATTCTACGAATATATTCGCGAAGATGTGCTTGGCAAGAATGAAGATGGTACCATACCATTGTGGAAAGCATTGATCAGCGGCACGGTTGCCGGTGTAACTGCTCAATTTTTGGCAAGTCCGGCTGATCTGGTCAAAGTTCAGGTACAAATGGAAGGCCGAAGAAAATTGATGGGCTTAGAGCCAAGAGTGAAGAATGCCAGGCATGCATTTATGAAGATTTATGCAGAAAGCGGTCTTCGTGGCCTGTGGAAAGGTTGGATGCCCAATTGTCAACGTGCTGCGTTCGTTAATCTTGGAGATTTAACCACATATGATCAGGCTAAACACTTGATACTAAAACATACGAACATGAAGGATGATTATTATCTGCATGCGCTGTCAAGGTACAGTATAGGCTTAGCCTAAAAAGAAAAAAGGGTTGTCCAACACACTTTGACACATTGCCTTTTTGTTTCCTACTGCCTTCTCTACCCCTTTCTCAGTGCTTGTTCTGGTTTAGTTGCTGCATTGTTGGGCACGCCTGCCGATGTTATTAAAACACGCGTTATGAATCAGCCAACCGATGGACAAGGGCGGGGACTATTATACAAGTCATCCATGGATTGTCTTATCAAATCGGTTAAAGGGGAAGGTTTCTTTTCACTATACAAAGGATTCATTCCATGCTGGATAAGGTAGGAAAACCGCGTGTGCGCTGTGGTCTTTCTGATTTGAATTTCTTTCTTTTCGTTCATGGTAGGATGGGCCCATGGAGCCTTCTGTTCTGGCTCAGTTATGAAAAATTAAGAAAATTCATGGGCGTGACGTCTTTTTGAAAAGCGAAATACAACACCCCACCTCCAAGGAACACACGCCCTTTTATGACATTTTCAATCCCAAAGTTTCAAAGTTTTTTTTTCGTTTTTTCAAATATGATCGTTGTATTCTGTGTGTGTGTGTGTGTGTGTTGTAAAATAATAAAGAAAAAAGAAAAGAAATCCAATTTGTTTGTTCAAGCTTTTTCTTGCAAGCTCAAGCACGGTACGCTTAACGCTTCTTTCAAGGTCTTTTCCAAGCAAAGCGAAGTTTCGAAACATGTGATAAGAGTATCATAAATAGTGGTTTGGATTCCCAAGGGGTTTCCGTTCGCTTGTTCAACTGTTCACTTTGAACCGAAAGGAATCGTGTGCCTTTAAAAAACATGTTGCACATGATCATTTTATGTTCATTTAAACTTCAGCATTGAATCGATCAACACCGATCGCAAAACGCGAAAATGTCAACGAACGAATGTCTCGAACAATCAACAAGTCAAAATTCGCAACGCAAGATTCGTGGTTTCTGGTGTGAACCATCTCCACCCATTCCGTACGAGGAAGGCATGAAAGCCTGGCAGGAAGCACAGAAAAAAGCCCAAAATTATGAGGTTAAATGTGCTTTGTGCAAAGAAAATGGCGATCCACCTGAAGTGTACAGCAGCCACAAGTTGCGAGACGAGAAGGGACGTGTTCAATGTCCAATTTTGCGGAAATACAAGTGCCGGGTTTGTCATGCCACCGGAGACAATGCACATACCATTTCGTATTGTCCGATGAAGGATCAACTGGTTGATAAGGAATTTTTCGGTCCACAATATTTCCACAATATGGTTGGCCTTAAAAAGGCACCTTTTAATTCGGCTGGGATGCAGAAAAAAAATTATTCAAACTAGCCAATATTATTTCCATGATTTTATCTCATGTTTTGTATCCTGATTTCATTTAATCTTCATTGCAATCTTCAAATTTTTGCAATAAATAAAATTTACATTTTGCAAAAATCAAATGATCTACTTTGACGCGGGTATCGTTTTGGACATTGCAGCTCTTTTGGTTTTTCGAATATTCGAAACTTCAACCAAATTTCATGTTAGGTCAAAATAGTTGCTACTTGATTCTTCAGCCGAACATGGCCTTCTGCTGAAGAATCGGTTTTTGTTTATGAATTTTGATTCTGGTCCACCTTCGGAACATCTTTGAACATCGTTGTTTGCTTGGTTTTAGCCCTGGCCAATCAAACCAAAAGCTTCAAAGATGTTTCAATTAGGGGGCACTGTTCTAATCATCATAACATTTAGCATAATTTTGATGGGATTCATTGATTTGTTCATCAAAGAACCGAATCGTTGTGAAATGAGCTACATGTATCAGCCGCCTGAATATGTTGAGATTGAATCCAGATTTTTGGAGAAGCAATTTCCCAACTATCATCTTTATGTTTATGGTGAAGGGTAACGACTTGGTCGCGAAATTTTCCATCAGAAATTTGATGTTATTTTTAAAATCAATGTATATTATCTCCGCATAGATCCTATGTGGACACATTGCGTTTGCACGAATTCAATGGGATACCAGTTTTGTTTGTTCCTGGAAATGGTGGCAGCTATAAACAAGTATTGCTCTTGTTCCAAAAACCACTCAATTTTGATTCCTGTCCTCGTTTTTTTTCCATTCTTGAAGGTTCGTTCCATGGGAACAGTAAGTCCGATGTGGGCGAATCGTGGCTATCCGCATCTGAATTATTTCACCATTGATTATAACGAGGTTTGACAATTTGAATTGATTTGATCTATTATTCAATCAATCTATTGATCCATCAGGAATTGTCCGCATTCATTGGTGAGAAATTAGAGTTCCAAACGAAATTCTTGTATCATGCATTCAACAAAATTCTCCAGCTATACACCAAAGGGCGTAATATCAATGTTATTCTAGTCGGACATTCTATCGTAAGTGTTTTGCGATTCGTTTTTTTCTGACCAAAACTTGATTCCGATCGTGATCGCAGGGTGGAATACTCATCAAATCTTTATTGACTAAATCTTATTTTCGAAAACACTTGGCCAGAGTATCAGCAGTGTTCACTTTGGCCACGCCTCACTCACATCCAGCCATTTCTTATGATTATAAAACATTGAATTTTTACAAACAAGTCAATAGTGACTTTGGCCAATATCGTGATAAACTTTTCGGTGATATTAATTTCATTTCCATTGGTGGATCGTTCCAAGATAGTATTATCCGATCGGATTTGATTCTATTGAATACCCAATATCAATACGATACCTCGATTCTTACCACAGCCATATCCGATGTGAGAAACGAAGTTCTTGTGGTAAACGATTACAAAAAATTACCAATTTGAGTTTTTATTATTCCAAGGTTTGGGTATCCGCTGATCATCTCTGTATTGTATGGTGTCGTCAATTGATGGTCAAATTGGATGGATTATTCGTTGATCTTATTGATGAAGACAAAAATCGTTTCATGAACGATCCTCAAGACAAACAAAAGGTAATCGATTATCACCTGAAAGGAAGACCATTGTCCAGCCTCGAATTTCCTAAGCATCTAACATCTAATATAAGCGAATATTCCAAGATCAAAGCTAACGATAGCCATCAATTTGTTGGTTTCAATCTTATTCGTCGGAAACTGGTCTTGAATGAACAACAGCAAAACTATTTCATCAAATTGTACCCTTATGAAACATTGATCTTCTATGTTCAAGGCATTTTTACCGCTAATACTCTTGCTGTTGGAAAATGTGAAGTCGATTCTGCGAATCTTGAATTTGATTGTCAGAATAGAATTATACTGTTATATAATCGTATGGTTTTGATTCCTGGCGGCAAACACGGCCGTTTAGGGTGTTTCGAATCCGACGAATTTTTGCAGCAAAATTTCACCCATCTCATCCTACACTTGGATTCTGGACAGAAATCCAATCAAGAATATAGGATCATGATCGATAGATTCCATAATGGTATCCGGCGAAGAAATATCGAATTGCCCAGTTTGTTCAAATCATTTTTCAGCAAAGATTTTCTTGAACCACAGCTAATTTTCTCCAAGCTTCCTACACAACCAACAATGTTCTATGAATTTTCGTTGGAGAAAAATTTCGATTACGTTTGGAATTCGTTTTGGACAACCTTACAGACCACCACTTGTCAACAACAACAACAGAATAAACTATCATCGAATAATGAAGATTTTCCTTTCAATGGTTTCGTGTATCTTTCCTTTCCGGATGATCGGATGAACCAGTACTTTTGGCCGATTAAACCACAAAAAGGACGACAACTTGAATTCGGTTTGCTTCGCGATCATTATGATCTGGATCGTTGGGAAACAGATAATTTGAAACCCAAAATGCTCATCTTTCTTGATCCGAATTGTGGATATGATATTCTAGTCAAAAATTCACTATCTAGCTCTGTGGCACAATTATTACGACATTATTTTGCTCTTTTGATCCCAATGTTGATCTCCACCATCATCATTCTATTGTGCATACTATTCTCGAATGTTTGCAATCGGTTCACATTGACCGGAATCAACTCGACAAACACAACCGGAACGATGGCCAAATCTAAAAATCATTTCAAATCGATGAACATTCAAAATCAAAAATGCTATCAACTAATGTCAGCCTCGGAAGTGATGATCAACCATCATTACTTTTCATTCAGCTTCGTGATGATTGTCCCCAATGTCCTTTTGTCTTTGTTTTTCATCAAAAGGTTTGTGCCAGAATCGGTGCTGTTTGTTTCCGGAAATTTAAATTTACTCCCAAACAGTTTTTATCCACATCATGATTTGGTACATTTAAGCAATCTGCCTTTGGAATATCGCGTTAGCATATGTTCCATATTGTTCCTATTCTCCTATTCTATCATCTTCGCGTTTCTGGTGTTGGTCACACACCTAGCCAATAATTTTGCCAATGGATTGCTATTCTTTCGTATCAGGCATGTCTTACCATTGTTTCTTTTTTGAGGTTCTTTTATTTCTAAATCCTATTCTGATTCGATTTGAATTCAAGAACCAAAAAGATTGTAGCACCGTTTGGTTTTTTGGCCCGTTTTCTCATGAATCAATCCACCAACATGGTTTCAATACTCGAATGTGGTTTTGTACTATTGCTTATCTCAAGCCTGGTCTATTTCACGCCTTTGGTAAATATTTTTGGCCAAAAAATTCTTAAGAAAAACCTCGTGATAATTTTTTTTGGGCTAATATTGATTTTTGATTTCAATAACAGAATTATTATCTTTTGCATTTCTTTTTTACTCTGATTGTAAGAATATTCTGGATGATTTGTGGTGGAATAAATCCTAAAACTAATATTCCCTTGATTCGCTACAATAGATGCTGTGCCGGTTTGTGAAGGCCAAAAGTGTTGAATTGGAATCAGGTCCAACCACATCGACTACATTGATCTATTCATTATATCCGATCATATTTGGCCTTTTGATGGCAATGACATTGATCCATATACCTTATTGTATTGATTGGATATTTGAATTCAGCCATCCTCATCCTCGTCACGCCTATCAATGGTGGAGTGCAGCTAAAATGTTCAGTAGCACCGGCCTCATTCGCCACTGCAAGAGTTTAGTGCTACTTATTTTAATGAAAATTTTCATGTTTTACATTTACACCACTCCCATCAATCTAAAAGCAAGACTGAAAACATTCGAATTGAACGGGTAAGCCAATCCCCCCACACCAGTCTGATGATGATGCCTTTGCTAGTAGATTGTTAGGCAGCAAGCAAGCAATCGCGCATTCGTCACCATCACTCACTTTACGCTATTATAGGCTGAAAAGGCGTAACCAAATTGCTCTTTTTTTTTCTCTTTATAGGACACAGAAAATGCTTAATATTTCATATTTGGTGGTTTCATTTTCCAACATGATGTTTAGCATATTAACAATAGAATTTCTTCAAATCAACATAATCATCACATTGATGATCGTTTTGGGCCACCTGAGGATTATTCTGAACAAAATTAATTATAATCAGGATAATAAGAATAATGATAATGATAATAATGTTGTTGTTGGTGGTGGTGGTAGTAGTAGTAACAGCATTGATGTTGGAGAATCAAAATCAAAATCGGATTAACAAACAAATGTAGGAAGTGAAGAATTCAGCCAGAATATTCATGTGTGTGTGAGTGTGAGGGGGGACATATAAAGTATTATTATTAGAGACAGAGAACATGATAATTATGCGGATAATTATAATTTTAAAAAAAGTTTTTTGGAAAAAAAATAAAAAAAAATTATTCGGTGCAAAAAACGGAAGTATGCAAAGCATAAATGAATTGTGTGGGTATATCCAAAACTTTTTGCGTATAGCAACGTTTCAATGAATAATCTTGTTTGACAAATCCCAATTCATGTAACAATTTACCAGCATTATGATTGTTGCTGGGAGATTTCAATACAACACTGGGAATGATTTCATGATCATCAAAATTCATTGATTGGCTAATCAATATTAGATCGCTAACCAAATCGATCAACAACATTCTGGCCACAAATTCATTATCAGCATACAATGGACATATGATCCACATGTTCTGCAAGCTTGGCTTCACACAACCATAACCAATGACCGTTTGTCCTAGCATGGCGATCCGTGTTATACAATTGGTTTCGATCATTGTCAACCGAACAATTTTGGAACGATCATGTTGATGCAAACGTTGATCGTATTCCACCACTTTTTCTATTGATCGTTCATCATCAGAATTCAGCACCATTGTGCGCATTTTACCACCATGACAACGGATACATTTGCAAAAACGGAATTTGATCCAAAATTCCAACGATTCAAATTGGATCAGGTCGCATTTTAGTTTTGATAATTTTTGAACGGTTGCCACTTGTTCGGTTCGAGCGTGTTTATTACCGATCGGATGATTTTCTTTCTCCTCGATCAATTGATTGGTATCATCCTCGAAGAATAGATTGGAGAAACCATACGATTCGTCATCGTCGCTGAATTCCAAGTTTTTGTTGCTGTTCATTTTTTTCTGCTTTAAATATTTTCTTTCTTTGCTTTTGAATTGATGCGCCAAACAACAGAATGAACATTGTTTCAGATAATTATTGTTGTTGTTCAAGACAATCTCTGAAATATCTTCATTCAAATGATAGCCAACAACACCATCAACAACATCGTTCGAATTGACCAACATCTTTTTACGATCATATTTTCTTCGTTTGATTTGATGTTTGTTACAATGAAAAATCGCTTTCATATAATCCAATCTGTACAAATCGACAGTCCATTCGGCAACATTGCAGAAGCCAGCCTTATCCCGGTACAGTTCGAACAGGTTGGAAACCGCACTGAGACCATTGTTTCGGTTGCCCAAATGTTTGATGGCCGCATTCCAGATTTTTGTGCCAATACCAAGGCCACGATAATCTTTGCTGACCACATACATTCCAACATATCCATGGCTTTTGCTCAGACACATACCGCAACAACTGCCTATTATACGATCTAGAGAATTTTAATCAACGAGAAGGAAAAGAAAATGGAACACGAAACCTGTCATTCAATTCATTCGGTTGTACATGTTTTTGGACATTTTTGTCGGCAAAAAGTCGGTCAATATGATTATTAATTTTTAATTTAAGCGACTAATGGCAACGCCATGTTCGGGGGTTCGGCGACAGCAATCCGACGACTTTGACATTGAAAATGTAAATAGGATTGGATTTTATAAATAACCCTCGCAAAAAACTATATATATAGCGCTTTGGAACCAAGCGAAACCTTAGAACCGAAAGAAATTCATTTCGATTTTTACAACCTACGTTCCTATGTTCTGGTTCCAATCATCGTGGATTCCGTAATACTTACAGAAACCATACTAATAATAATGGAAATACATTGGGACAATAGCAATAATGGTTGCGTGTATACATGCACTAAGGACAATGAACAAGGAACAGGGGATGATTTGGAGTGTTTCGAGAATTATTAGATAGAAGATTTCAAGTGTTTTACCTTTTTCGTTGACTGCCACGAAGAAGCCATTCGGATCGATTTGCATCCATGTTTGTACTTCGGCCACGGTGCCCATTTGACGCCCTTCTGCTTTGCATAATTGCAATAGCTGTTCAATTTCTTGTCGTTTCAATAGACGAATTTTATATTGTAGCGCCTGAATTGGCATAGCACGGACGCTATGCTATCGTTTTTCTCGTAAAAAAAAGTTCGGTCGGAAAAAATGGATAAATTTCCAATTATTCGTTTCGATTTTTGGTTCGAAATTGTCGTTGTTTTTTTGCCGTGGAAGCCGTGCAAAGAAAAATCTATTTCGTTCGTCGAAATAGACGGGGATAAATTTAGCTTTAGATTTAGCAATCACCAACCAACATGGCAAGATTTTCATCGGAAAGACTTACCGACTTGAAAACTAATCAACGAATCGAAGCAGCGAAGCAGATTCTGGCTTTGGGCTAAAAAGCGAAAAAGAATGGCTGACCGATAACGACAGCGGCCACTATTTCAATGATGACAACAGCCAAACGATAATGAAAAAGAAATCGGATAAACAACAATGAAGAAGAAGATGAAGAAGAGGTAGTTCGGCAGTCCCAAAACCAAAATGGACGAAAGGGATAGATGTGAACATTGGAAATTTAGATTAAAAAAAGAATGAAGAAATGAAGAAATAATGGCGCGGGGTATGGAATCGGAGTGAGATTGAACGGATAGCAGAGGTATTAGGGTATGATGATGGCTGCCAACATTCTTTTTTTTTCTCTATTGCACACACTCACCGAATACCAATTTAGGGAATCATTCGATTCTTCTTCTTTCTTGATCGGAAGATACAGAGGTTGTGGCCAGACTTGCTTGTTTGGCTTGGCTTCGAATAAAAAGTAGAGTTGGAAGAAGAGTTAAAAGTTGGAGTCACACGGGCGCCGACTCTTCGAGGTGTCCGCATTTTCCGTCACAACAACAACAACATCATCATCAACATCAAAGGCTTTCGTCGGTGTTTTGCGGGTTGCATCGTCGTACTTCGGGTCGGTGGTATGCATACCGATCTATTCTAGACAGAAGAAACAGAGAAACAAAAAAAGAAGTAGAGGGTATCCGCGGACCAATCGACCAAGTTCGGCGCAAAATCAAGTTTCGATTTTCCTTCCTTTGGTGGTTTGGTTTGGCTCCACAGCGGCAGCAACAGCAGCAGCAGCAGCGACAACACCGCGATAATATAATGATGGCGCCGGGCTGCATGATTGTGGCGCCAATAGCAATACTTTGATTAACGATCCTCTTCTAGTTGTCGTTTCCAGATTCGTTTTCATTTAATTTGGTCTCCACCAACTACGACCCCTTCAACCCTCTTCCCTCTTCAACCAAGGATTCTCTGCCCACACCACCACCATCGAACATGTTATGGTATTTATATTTACATGTACATCGTTGATTACAACATTATAATTACCATTGTCATTATTTATGGTGCCAAAAATCCAGAATCCAGTGATATCAATTGGTTTGGTCCCAAACGATCGTGTGGCAAGAGCGAAACATGTGGCGCCAGTTTCGAAGATCGGAAGATTCATTAGTTTTTTTTAATGGCAATTTGATGATTTTAGCGCCAAAAATTCTTGAGGGTAGATTCGCATGGAGGCGGAACTTTTGAAAAAAAAAATTGATTTTAATCGAAATACTTGCATTGATGGTAGCCTTACACTTGGCAGATGGTAGGGAATTGTGATGCTTGAAAAAGATTTCCTCATCTTTCATTATGATGGGGATATTTTTAGCCAAAATGCCGATGCCGATGATGCGACGAAGACAAAAGGAAAAAAGAAATGATGAGGACGACAGAAAGAATCCAAGTTGATGTCTTTAAGACTTGGCCATAAAAATATTCAGAGTTTTTCTCCGTTATTTTTTTGCTGAAGCGAAGTTTTTTCCTTAGATTCGGTAGAATATTCTTCAAAGAATATTCTTTCAGACCAGAATATTCCGGCCCAATGGATGATGGACAATTTGAAATACTAGAAATCGAAACACTAGATGGCGACACTGTGACACAAATTGTCAATGTGCCAAATATTTACAGTCATCATATTGCACAATTACAACAAGAGCGCCTGAATGCCACCGGCGCTAACAATGACACGTTTTCAGAATCACCAACAACATCGACAACTGAATCAATTGATATAAATTCCATCAACATTGTTGAGTTGTTCGATCATCACCAAGGTTGTCCACGTATCATCAGCAATTACCAACGGAATATAGCAACAGCATTAAATTTGAAAAAAAATGCTTCAACAACCAATGATCCATTGGATTATGGTGATTCATCACTAACCACGGTGGCCGAAGGTAACCTGATGGATGGTAAAAAATCCCGATCAACAATCAACAATAATCAACCAATCAAGAACAACCTGGAGAATGTTGACGATCAATCACTGCAAGTTTCCGAATCAATATTTAGCCAAAATTCAATAACCGATACTAATTTTCTGGGTCCTGGTGGAGATAATGTTTTTGATGAAAGTTTGTCCAAAGAAAAACAACAGCAAAAATCAGTGAACAATCAACAAGAATCGAAAAAATTAACAGATGTAGATTTATTAGTTAACATAAAGATTAGGAAAAAGAACCAAAATCAGCATCTGAAGAATCTAGTAGAATCATTATATGATGGTGATAGAACTAATTGTGATTATCAACAAAACGAACAACTACAGAATCAAGATCTTAAACCGAAAAAATTAAAATGTTTCGCATCAATCCTGACAATGGTGGCCAATTGTAAATATAAGACATTGTTTGGTTTGAATTTATTATCCAAAAAGACGATCATTTTTCCATTGATATTGATCCTATCAATCATAGCATTGGTTTTGCTTCACAATGGGTAAATATTCATTTAGCGCAGCAGAATTGTATCTATAAAAAAAAATTTGATTTGCCGGCAGATCTCTGAATACAAGAAAAACGCCTACGCCAAAAAAATTTTTCTCATCCCAGAATCCGTTCATAACGGAATTTGAATTTGGTCAATTGCAAGATTTATGGAATCGTCTAGTGCAGAATGAGATTTCATTCATCATTTATTATGCACCATGGGATTCGGATTGTATTCGTGCACGTAATGAAATCGAAGTTGTTGCCAATCATTATGGTCAACAGGTAATGTAACATAAAACGATTGTTTCGCTAAATTTGAAAAAAATTCACCAATGTAATATATGTTAGATATTTTTCGGAGCCATCAACTGTTGGTGGCCAGAAGGCGAATGCAGAAAGTATCAGAATTTTAAACGTTTTCCACATTTTGTGGCCTACATACGCAGCGAAGGCGAAATTGAATACAAAGGTCCTGTTTTGGCCAGTTATATAATTCCGTTTTTAGACAATATACTGAATCCGTTGATACCGATCCAAAATGAAGGTCAATTATTGGATCTACGAGCTCAGCACGATGTAAGAATTTAAAACCTAGGAAACAGTGGCAAAATTGATCTAGCTTGATCTTGGATTTATCTGTAGGCTGTGGTGATGGGATATTTTGATTTCAATCAATCACCAAATCAACCAGGAGGATATCGAAGTTATTTAACCACATCGATCAAAGCGTTAGTCAATGATCCCTGGAGAACGGTGGTCTATACGGTAGTTACCAATTCAAGGGTTGCTTCAAAATTGAAAATTGATCTGAAAAAAGAATCATCGTTGATCATTTATGTGGGCAATACCACTGAACATTTTACTGCCAAATACTCGAAACCATTAACATTGTTGAGTTGGATTTATAGCCGGGCTGAATTGGCGCCCACCATCAAATGGATGACACCATCAGGTATCAAAAGCAAGTTGCTTGCCGATTACATTAGGAAAATGCCCACATTCATTTTGTTCACGCCGCGAAGTTTTCTGTTAAGCATTTCACCATATTATGATTTATTGAGGGAGATAGTTTTGGATTATTATAATTGTGATAGGTCACCAATAATACGTTCATTGATACATCGTAATATTCTGCGCAGAAGATTATTGGAGGAGAGATTGGCCGAGCTTGAAGAACGTTGCCATGAATTGTTGGATATGAAAGAGGTGAAAATAGAAAATTTTGACAACAAAAAACAGTTCCACGACAACATTGATACATGTTGCCATAGTCAAACAGTCAAATGGCGTTCGTTCGGGGGCCGTCGACATGGAATGAAGAAAAATTGTCTTTGCACATCCTGTGTGCATATTTCGTTGCCCAAATGTCCGGCAAGATGTTCACATTTTGATTGTCTGTCCACTGCTGCGCGTTTTTTGGACGAATTCGATCCGAACTATGTGAACAATTCGGCCGTATATTGTAATCAGATCAAAAATTCTTATCAGCCAAAATATACACCATACTATAAGATACTAACCACCTGTAGTGGAAACTTGCAAGAATCGTTTGGTGGACATCATCAAGAAATCGGGACAGATGGCGATGGTGATTGGTGGAATCACAAAACTGAACATTTGATGGCCGCCGATGAAAAGATCAATCGTATGATACAAGAATTTGAAACACAACATTGTAGGAAATTGAAATTGGGCATGAACTATACGGATTTGAATTTTCCGGATACCAATGAAATGAGTGTGACACATCAGAATAGGAAAATTAGCAATTTACGAGCGAATTTTACTGGTTTGGCTTGTCGTACGAATCGTACATTGAAGTTTATGGCCTTTGATTCGTTGCTCTATCAGGCGTTTGCCGAATCATTAGGTATCGATGTTTTCAACGTACCACATTCGACCATAGCGTTGATAATTGATCCTACTAAAGAATCCGTACATGTGTTGAATCATGAGATAGTTTTTGAAGATTCAGGTGCAATGAAATCCATCAGTAAAGGCAGCAATGATTTTAGTGTACCGAAGAATTCGTATTCGAAAAATGCATTCATAGAGTTTATCAAGAATTTCACCGATGGAACATTGCCACGGTTCTATCGAAATCAGATGCAATCATCAGGTTATTGTGATCTGAAACAAAAATTGATCCGCAATCAATCAACCAACCGAACGGCAAGCGCGGTGATTTGTGTGCCAGAACTGAACACTGTCACGTTTGTGAATTTGATTTTGGGAAAATCATTGGAGAACAAAAATCTGGATGCTAAGCTTGAGGAAAATTTGATGAAATTCCTGGACAAAGATATCATTGTAATGTACTATGCTCCATGGTGTGGATTTTGCAGCGCCATAGCGCACATCTATCTGGATGTGGCCAGATTTTTCGATTTTAGCGATGATATTATCTTTGCCCGAATTAACGGTGATGCTAATGATCTACCCTGGGAGTACACTGTGGATCGTTATCCAACGATCATATTTTTTCCGGCCATAAAACGTTCTGAATCGATCACATATTCGGCCAACAAAGAGATCAATCAAAAGAACCTGTTCCGGTTCATTGTGGAAAATGCTCAACTATCTGTTAGGTTGCAAATGTCTGTGTTATTCTGTCATAAAAGTTGTTTGCAGAGAAACTTGCTCAAGAATTATTTTCGAAAGCAATCCACATTACGTCATTTGAGGCATTTCCAAAATAGTTTGATTCTGCATAAAGACCTGTTGAAAAAAATGATTGGTGATTCCAGAAGTGGATCGATAAATCAGCGTATGCCATCGGGAAAGAAGCAACGACAATTGGAAAGACATTTGGATCATTTGCGCAAAATGTTGAGAATGTTGAAACATCGCCAAAAACGGCAATTATTACTAAGTCATTTTATTTTGATCAAAATCTTTGATCAAATATCATCAAATGATGATCAAATGGATCCGGCAAAGCTACAGCAACGATTGTATCGGGAATACTTTAAAAGCTTAAATTTTAAAAATCAAGTTCAACCGCCATCATCAAGTAGTAGTATTAGAAGTGATAATATGAAAAAACGATCCAGCGATTTGAAACCTCTAAGGCCAGGCGGTAGATTGGTGGCCGATTCGAGAGCGGTGAAGAAATCGTTGAAAAAAGATGAACTATAAATTCTTTAGCTTGACCCTTCTTTTCTTTGGTGATCATCCGTGCAAAAATCCTAATCACTACCATCACTCCATTAACCTCTTTGAGTGCCTTAAAAAAAAGATGATAATTTCGTTTTAGATCGTTGTTGCCTAATCTTATCCGTGTGATCCTTGTCCAAATCTTTATTAATTATTGTTGTTTGTAAAAACGTTCAGAACCACCACCACCATCAATGAGTAGTCTGGTTTAATCTAATAAACTTTTTGGTTAGATGTAAAACTTTTACTTGTTGCTTCAAAGAAGAAAGTTGAAGGTCTTTTGATGATCATAAATTGATTGATTCAATTGAATTTGCAGCAATCGGTTTATTGGCTTCCAGAAACGCAAACATTAAATTAAAAACACCATGAAAGCATCAACGATCCTTTTGATGGTAGTCACAACGATACTGATCGTTTCGATTCACGGCAATGTTCTCCCAAAATATAGTGGATCCATTGTGAATCTTTGCCGCGATCCAAATAACGAAACACTATCGCAACAGAGAGCAGCAAGTCTGAAAAAAATCGAGACTGAATATGTTTGGGCGAAAGAGCGTGCCGAGAAAATCATCAAAGACGATTCAAACCGAGGCATCCAAGATGAGGATTTTCGGGAACGTTATGAAGATTTGAAAAACAATCATGAAACAGCCTGCAATATGATGCATGATCATCCCGATTATTGTGATAAATGGATCGAGAATCTAAAGGAGGCGGTGGATTTTTTCATCAAACATGTTCTTCCTAATTATTTCCAATAATCGAACAAATTATATTGATCATTGCGCGCGCCAAAAATTTTGAATTTGAAATTTCTCCTGAGAAAATTTCCGCGGAACATTTTTGATGAAAATAAAAAAATCTTTCTTGGAAAAAAATCCCAGGCTAACATGTGTGTTTTGGTATGTTTTTGTCTTCAATCGATTTGTGGCGGTGATTCGCACAAATCTTCTCGGATTGCCATGTTTCCAAGAACGATTATCGGTTCTTCTTGTTTTGGTTTAATTAAACAAAACACA
Source organism: Amerodectes protonotaria (assembly GCA_025882695.1). NCBI lineage: Eukaryota > Metazoa > Arthropoda > Arachnida > Sarcoptiformes > Proctophyllodidae > Amerodectes > Amerodectes protonotaria. The sequence continues at coordinate 209,861 of JAOZJS010000005.1, read as the reverse complement.
CGTTTCATTTTCCCAACATTGCATCGTTCAGGTATTCATAACGAAACAACAACAGCATCATCTCAAGAATTATCTGTTTCACAACCGGACACCAATGCCATTGTTTCTCAATCAAATGTTCTGGAACCTAAAATCTATCAGCTGCAACCGGATTGCTTGAAAGATGTCAACACACATGTCACGCCTGTTCGTCAAGTGTGGGTGGAGAACATGTCCACGCCGCATTCAATCAAACTTGGTTTGATGGAGTTACATCCGAGCATTTTCTCTGCGTTTCCTCGACCCGATGTTATCCAAGAAAACCATAGGTGGCAAACGATGTACAAACACGTGGATTGGACATGTATGAAAACTCGTGCCGAGCTAAGCGGTACCGGTGCTAAACCCTGGCCTCAGAAAGGTCTTGGTCGGGCTAGACACGGGTCAAGACGTGCACCAATGTGGATCAAAGGTGGTTGGGCGGTTGGTCCAAGAGGTCCCAAAACATATTTCTACATGCTACCACATCATAAACGTGTAGCTGGACTGATAGCAACATTATCGGCCAAATTCTCCCAGAATGATATACACGTAGTGGATACGTTTGAAACATTTCCCTTGGATGGTACCACATCTCACTTGGAAGAGCTTTGCGAAACACGCCGCTGGGGCCCCAGTGTTTTGTTTGTCGACCAAATGGATCTGGATGAGCATCCCAAGTGTACTAAAGCTGAACATTTTTATCGAACAACCGAACCATTGAATTATGTGAATGTGATACCTGTTTATGGATTGAATGTTTTCTCCATGCTAAAACATGAAACATTGGTGTTGACCACTGCGGCAGTAAACGAGATCCAAAATCGGCTACTATTCAATCTGATCCGTACCGATCTGAGAAACGTTGTAAAACAGTACAAACCGAATCCGATTTATAAAATGTGAAATTTGAAATGTAAAAATGAAATACGAAATTAAAAATCAATCATCGAAATCAATTAGATTTGATTAAGTTTCCTCTAATCTTCTTTTGGTTCCAAAAATCATATCATTATTGTTGTTATTATTACTATTGGTGTTAATAGGATTAAGTTGTTGACTTGTGGTTTTGTTGCTGATTCCAGGTGATGATGATGTTTTACTGCTCATAAACGTATTACCAGTCAATAGTGATGAAACCGAACGCACGATAGCTGGCTTGGTTGTGTTGATTGTTGATGCTGGTTGGTTGGTTGCAGTTGACTTATTGTCAGTGACCAAAGCAAAATTGGGCGCCACTAAACTGTAACGATCAGCTGGTAAACGCATACCATTATGCGATTTGATTGGCGGTAATGGTTGACTGTTTTTATTTCTAGATATCTCCAACAATACGTCCCGACTTGGTGGACCAATAAATGTACGATCTAATTGCATCTGTAATGCCAAACTAACATCATCAGAATCGATGAATTTTTTCTGAGCATACGACGAGAATAATTGCGCATCTTCTAGCACACGTGCTACGTATCCTAAACAAATCGGAGAAATATGATAAAATTTATCATAATTTTTTTAATAAAATGATCCTTACGATATGCGAATTCAACCAATTGTGGTAGTACACGTGGTTCAAAATCGTTTATTCCCAACTCTTCGATGATAGCGGCGATTACTTGGGAATCTTTTGGCGTGCATTTAGTCAAGGAATTGGATTGTTGCTGTTGTTGTTGTTGTTGCTGCTGCTGTTGTTGTTGTTGATTTAGTTGTTGTGAATTTACTTGGTTAGTGCCGCCCGATGATGAAGATGAATTCGGATGATGAGATGATGATGGCGGAATCGTTGCCGCTGAGCTGGTGTTCATGATTTGAGCTGAATTGGTTTGATTCAATGTTGACAATGTTTGCATGTTGTTACTAGTTTGGTTGCTGTTCGACGATTGTAATGTCATAGTTGTATTTGAATTCGCTTGCGCTGCTTCAGCTTCGGCAGCAGCAGCTGCACTTAAATTAGCAGCAATTGTACTTGGACTGAGTTTCATGTTTTAATTATTATTATCAGTATTATTGATTAAATCAAAATTATAGTTCAATCATTAAATTTAATTAATTAAAACAACAAAGTCGAGGATAAACCCAAACACACAAGGTTTTTTCTTTGGTTATGGTTGATCATCACCAAAAATTCTCGAATGATGGCAGCAGCATCATCATCATCATCAAAATCGTGATCATGGAAAGGTCGAAGGCCACCGAGGTGTGTTGTCGAACCACCAATCAGAGCAGATTAGTGTTGTGTGCTGAAGGCAACGATCATTTCGTTTTTATGAAAATGCTTGTGAAACACACAACAAAGGCACACATCGAGAGAGAAAGAGAGAGATTATTGAGACCCGTCGTTTATGAACAGATCCGTACCAAAAATGAGTCAACAAAGTTGTGTTGTTGTTGTTGTTTGTGTTGTCGTTTCCACTCCCAAAACAGCACACACACACATACACAGAGATATTGCTTGCGTGCGTGCGTATGTGTGTGTGCTTCCTGCTTGAATATATGTGTGTGTGTTGTTTCATTGTTCATCTCAGCCAAATACCATCGTTGTCGTCGTTCGCGTCTCTCTTTCTTCTTTTTGACTTGCTTTTTGGTTTTGGTTTGGTCTGCTGTGGCTGCTGCTCACAAACACACGCACACATACACACAAATTGCTGTTTGCGCTGCTATAGTGGTGCTGCTGGCTGATGAGCAATACAGTCAGCCAAGTTGAAAAAAAAGTAAGCTTGCAAATAGCAAAATCAAGCGAAAAAGAGCAAAGAGAGAGTTGGCACCCTGAGATTATTTTCCTCGGTTCTCGGCCGCGTCTTCTTTTGTCTTTTTCTTCATTTTTTTTGTGTGTGTGTTCTCATATGTTTGTGTCTGCACAAATGTTGGTCTATGATGTTTGAGTGTGTGTCTATTGGTTGACTGGATGGTTGGTTGGTTGTGTTTGAGTGTGTGTGTGTCTGTGTGTTGAATAATTTTATATTGAAACATTTTTTGTTTCATCTATGTTTTCTGGTGATGAAACCAAACTGAAATTGTTGTTGTTGTTGTTGTTTTAGGTTGAATGAATTTGTGTATCTATTTCCAATCAAACAAAAACCAGAAAAATCTCCAATTCATCCTATGAATCCCCCTTGTTCAACCTTGTTCTTGTCCGTATTCTGATGATGGTGGTTGTTGTTTATTATTCACCCAAGGATTTCACCGCATCTACATCATCCTCATCATCATCATCACCACCACGCACGCATTATTAACAATCATCTTAATCATGATCAATGTTCTATTATGAATTATTAACAATTAAACATTGTGAAATTAATAGCCGAATAATCAAAGATACTTTATTGGGTAAGTAAATCACCAAATAATGCTCGAGTTTGATGATAATGGAAAGAATGTAATTGTAATTTTTGTTTGTTGTACCCATTTTTTTCTTTTTATTTCATAATCAGTATCGATTCGTAACAAAGTAGACTGAAATTGGCCCGCTTCATATTCAAATCATCATCATCTTGTTCATATTCTGGGTCTGCATTGTGTTCAATCATCAGAATTGTTCCGTTTCAACTTTGGCCTTTCTATCACATTCATTTCAGATTGGAACCACACATACCTCTGATGACTACAATATGTTGGTCTCGAAATTATTGATCATTTGAAGCGCTTATTGCTTTAAATCATAGCAAATCATCAATCGATTCATTCTTCAACTCGAAACCCATCTTGTCATTTTGCTTCGAACACATTCTGGTTACAAATTCTCTCTACACTGGTTTGTACTGATAATCAATCCATTTAAAAGGTATGACGATTTTCTTTTTTTTAAAAAACCTCCTTGCAATTTCTTTTTGTTGAATTCCTGTAGAGATTTGCATCCCGAAACCCCTCATACAAAATCATACGGTTAATAAAATAGCGACCAAAATGGAAGTTCATGTTGCTAAGAAATACAGACTGGGCCACAAAATTGGCTCTGGTTCATTCGGTGTTATCTACATTGGTAATAATCATTGTTAATTTCGCTTCTAGATTGCCATTTTAATCTATTGATGCATTTTTTTGTGATCATTTTTACAGGTACAAATATAGCGACCAAAGAAGAGGTGGCCATCAAATTAGAGGATGTTACTTCGAAACATCCACAACTTCATATCGAAAGTAAATTCTATCGTGTCATGTCTGGTGGAAGTAAGTTAAAGTTTCATGTTAATTTTCAAATAAATCTGACACTTTTCCTTGGAATTTTAGTCGGCATTCCGCAGCTAAAATGGTTCGGAACCGAAGGAGATTATAATATCATTGTGATGGATTTATTGGGTCCAAGTTTAGAAGATTTATTCAATTTTTGTAATCGAAAATTTACTTTGAAAACCGTATTACTTCTAGCAGATCAATTGGTAATTTAGTGTGATTTGAATTGATTTTTTGGAGAAAAATTCAATAATTTTTGTTAAAACTGGGAAATCCATCATTTTTTTTTGTCTTGTGAATAGATAAGTCGTATAGAATTCATACACAGTCGTGATTATATTCATCGAGATATAAAACCAGATAATTTTTTAATGGGTCTTGGTGATAGAGGAAATCTTGTTTATATTATCGATTTTGGTCTTGCCAAGCGATATCGTGATCCTAAATCTCGCCAACATATTCGCTATCGTACTGGTAAAAATTTAACTGGTACCGCTCGATATGCCAGTCTCAACACTCATCTAGGCATTGGTAATGTCAATTTTGTTTTGTTTTGTTTTTGAGTTATAGTTTGAGTATTAATTGTTATTTTCCTCCATTTCAACAACAGAACAAAGTCGTCGTGATGATCTTGAATCATTAGGTTATGTTTTAATGTATTTCAATAGAGGTTCGCTTCCTTGGCAAGGCCTTAAAGCTAATACCAAAAGACAAAAATATGAAAGAATCAGTGAAAAGAAAATATCCACAACGCTTGAAGATCTTTGTCGTGGTTATCCAGCCGAGTTTATTGCTTATCTAACTTACTGCCGTGAATTACGTTTTGATGAAGATCCTGATTATGTTTACCTCCGTTCATTGTTACGGGTTTTGTTCCATAGACAAGGCTTTAGCTATGATTATGTTTTTGATTGGAACATTCTTAAATATGTATGTTGTTTTTTAATTAGAACCGAGCCTTTTTTAAAAACATTATCCATCTTTTTTTGAAGGGTAATAATTGGTCGAATAATAGACAAGCGGGTCCACAGCGTACACAACCGCCAAACAATCATCATATGAGTGGCAATTGTTGTCCAATGACAACACAGGTGATTGGGAACAATTCAACCACTGCTTTATCACCAAGTGTTACGCCAATGACTTCTAATTCGATGCAAATCAAGGCCACCACCAGTGGTACCAGCGGTGTTGGCGGTAGCCACGGTGGTATTGTTGGTGGGCCAAGCTCATCACATCATTTGATTTCATCGGTACCATTGAATTTAACACTGAAAAGTGTTATGCAAACGGTGAACATGACAAGAACAACACCAAGCGCTGCGCAAGCATCATCATCCGGTGTGCAATCTGGTGATATGCATTGTACAAATTCAAGTGTGGCTGCCGGATCATCTAATGGTCAGCAGCATTCATTATATCGGAAGCCGCATAATGTACACATAATGCCCCCAACACATACATCGATTAGAAATTTGACTATCTATCAAATGAATAATAAAAACAATCATTGCCCAGGGGCTACGTTCGCCCCTAATGGAGCGCTACAAACGAAGCAATAACGATAGTAATAATACAAACATATTGAGAATCATTCTGGAGAATTATTTCAACAATAATCAAATCAAACAAAATTTTAGGAAACAAATACAATATTAAAATAATCTACCTACCGAAACCGATTCACATTACAAGAAAATCAAAAAACACATACATCAGGAAGAATATGTATTTTATCATTGGTGTGTGATCATCACTGAATACAACAAAAAATGATGATGGTTATGATGATGATGATATTTTGACCGGTGACCATAAAATTCTGTGCCTCTTTTTTGCAAAACTTTAGGAAAATTAACCATTATCATGTTGGTGGTGTAAACCATGTAAAAAAATGTTTGTGTGTGTCTTTGTGTGCAGCATTTGATGGACTACACCTTGGAAAGGTATTTTTTGCTTGGATATTATCAATGATGCATTGTATTGAATAATTTTTTTTGATCGTTTCAGGCTTCAATGCATCTCCTAGTGCGAGTGTGTTAAATACGTTTCAACCTCATGAATTTATTTCGTCCCAGCAACCAGATTTTTTTTCCATTTTATCCCTCCGATTGTCATGGATTTTTTGTCAAAAAAAAAATCTCCATCCCCAAATTATTTACAATTATTGGAGCATTTTTATTTTTCGAAACTGTAAAATCTAATTTTTTTTTTTGCAAAATTTGTTCCCGCACCCCCCCTTTTCCGGTTCTCCATGAATTATAAGCGAATGCTTTTATGGTCGAGCTTTCGGCACACGCACCTCCCCCCACACGATATGTTTTATTGAAACCAATGAATTCTGTCCATTGTGTTTAGGTTTTTTTATGAAATTTTATTGTTTCCAACACACACACACATACGCACACACAAACATCAACCAGCCTATCAGAATCAGAATTCGGTCTTTCATTTTAATCTTATTGTATCTGTTTTAGCTTGGTTCAGGCACCGGTTCAATATCTCCATCAATATCATTAGCATCATCTTGAAGTTCGTAACAATCTTCTGACCAATCACCATACTGCACACTAATCGGGCAAAAATTCTACCAGCATTTTTCTATGCTTCGTATATGTATGTCAATCTTGTAATGCAATCACCGTCCGCATCATCATGATCATCCTTTGTAACCATAATTGTAATGATAATTTGCATGATTGCTCTAATTTGAGCTGGAAAATGTTTTAGAAACAAACGGAAAAATATTCATACACACACACACACACATGTTCATGCATGAATTGCATGATTTTATATTTTTTGAATACATGTAAAATTGGAAAACTTGATTCTCCATGGTTTTCCAATCGATTCTCATTTTATTTCTTTCATTCAATTTTCGAACACTTATAACAATTATAGAGATTTTCATTTCAACATTGTGTGCATGTGTGTGTGTGTGTGTTTGTGTGTATCTTTGCCTATGTTTGTAATATTATCGATTTCAGATTCAATTCTTCGTAATTCTTGAATTATTTCCCAGTTTTTTTTCCATTTTGTAAATTTTCAAATTCGATGCATCTTGTCCGGAATTCAATTTTTCGATCGATCCGATCATTCATTATATCCATACATCGCCTACAACAACCATCCACTATTAACCTTAACACACACGGCCCCCAACACAATTCCTATGAATTATAATGAATGATGAATTATTTTCAAAAGCAACAAATTAGTTTTGGAATTTGCCCCCCTTTTTTAAATTAACCTCCCCAATTATTATTGATTATCATTATGATTATATTAGGCTTATGATAATTATTATTATTGATATTTCATTGCATCATCATTCTTATCATCATTTTAAATTTCAAAACCTATTACCCAAACAATTGTATTTCAACAGCCTCCGTCTCTCTTTCTCTCCCTCTCTTCTTTTATCTTATCTTCAAAACGAATGAACAATGATATTATATATTGCAATAAAACTGATTCATTTTTTTATCAGCTCTCTTATTTGATCTTGACTGGTTCAAGTTTGAATTCAGGGTTCAAGTTTTATAAAATTCAAAATGAGTCTGCTCGAACTGTTTGTGTGTAAATAGTTGGCTTACAGACGACAAAAACCGCGGTGGTTTATTTTTTTTCCAGTTTTATCATTGACTCTTAGTTTGAATTTTATTTGGTTTTTGTGCACCATGGATACTGCTAAACAATTGAACGTCAAACTGAACAATTGTCGCAATGAACTTAGTTCTGTTGAACAGCAAATAGATTCATTGAGCAAACGTCGCCAAGATTTGAAAGAAGAAATCCAATTGATTGAAATTCAGTTGGAAAGCTGTCAAAATCATTCGAAAGTTGATCAAGACGAATTTCTCGGCTCATTTCAATGGTCGGAACAATGTCAAACATTATTAGAAAAAGTGTTTAAATTGAAAGAATTTCGTTCTCATCAATTACCCGCCATCAATGCCACGCTATCCGGTTGTGATGTTTTATTAGTGATGCCCACCGGTGGTGGTAAATCATTGTGCTTTCAATTAGCCGCTCTCATCAACAAAGGTAAGTCCATATTAAATTGTAGGAATTTGATTTGATTATAACTGAAACAAATCGTTCAGGCCTTACATTGGTGGTATCACCGTTGATTTCTTTGATGGAAGATCAATTAAATTCATTGCAACAAATAGGCATACCAACAGCGATTATAAATTCCAACACAGACAAAGCTGTAGCCAGTCAAATATTGACCAGTATAGGCAAAAGTGATGATATACCATTCCGATTATTGTATGTTACACCGGAACGAATTGCCAAATCCAAACGATTACTATCACAATTGGAAAAATGCTATAAGAATGGTTTATTCAAACGATTAGTTATTGATGAAGTCCATTGTTGCTCGCAATGGGGACATGATTTTCGTCCAGATTATTTGTTTCTGAACATTATGAAAAAACAATTCCCTGACACACCTATTCTTGGTTTGACAGCAACAGCCACACCTGCTGTTATCAGCGATGTACAACAAATTTTAGGCATCAAAGGTTGCTACGTGTTTAGAGATTCATTTTTTCGGCCAAACCTCAATTATTCCATCGAAAGAATCGATATCAAAGAGGATTTGTTGGACCATATTGCATCATTATTGAAGACCAAATATTCGCAACAAAGTGGATTGATTTATTGTTTGAGCATTAAAGATGTCGAAGAGGTAACGCAAAAGCTTTGCTCAAAAGGTATCCGAGCGATGCCATATCATGCACAATTATCGGCCGAACAACGTACCAAATCCTATCGGAAATGGTTCCAAAATCAAGCTCAAGTTATTGTAGCAACCATTGCTTTTGGTATGGGTATCAATAAAAATGATGTAAGATTTGTGTTCCATTATTCCGTTTCGAAATCATTCGAAAATTATTACCAAGAAACTGGCCGAGCTGGCCGTGATGGCCGACCGGCGGATTGCGTTTTGTTTTTCAAATTTTCGGACATTTTCCGTGCTACAACTTTAGTGTTTAGCGAAAAAAATGGCCTACAAAATGTCTACGCAATGCTCTCCTATTGTATCAACCGGACAACGTGTCGCAAAGGTTTGCCTTTTTTTCAAAAGTGAATTAATCTAATTTTGACTTTAAAATGTTTCAAACAATTGTAGAACAAATATCTGTCTATTTTGGCGATGAATGGAATCAACAATGTAACGATTTTTGTGATAATTGTAGACAAAAACACTTGGAACGTAAAACATTGGATATTAGCAATGATATGGTTCAAATAGAAAAGATCATAAGACATGGGCAAAAATCTGACAAACGATTGACTGGTCTAAAATTGTTGGAAATATGGACGGGCAAAGGTGAGAAGAAATTGCGGCCAAACGATTTAAAAGTTTCCGCACATTCCAAAGAATTATCACAAGACATACTAGCTTTCCTTTTGGTAAATGGCTATTTGAAAGAAGAGTTTCATTTTACACCATATTCAACCATTTCGTATTTAAATTTGGGTTCTGCGTGGTTAGTGATGTCTAGGCATAAAACCACCACGCCAAGAATCGAATTCCAGTGTTGTTGTTCAACGATACAAACTATTAATAAAAAAAAGAAAAAATCTAACATAGAATCATCTAAAGAAGAAAGCGATTCTATTACTTTGAAGGGCGACAAGGTGTTCGACAAGAACAAAAAAATCAAAATTTAAATTTTGAACAATTCGTTTCGAAGAAAATGTTCCAAAAAATTAATGTAATTAGAGATTTATTCGCATATAAATGTATTCTATATTGCTCCAAAAAATTTGTGATACGGGAAAAGGTGGGTTCGAAATTCTACACTCTGTTGTCATACGATCACTATAATCACCAAAACAGCCCCACTACAATGTCCATGCGCAAATCATTCGCTGATGTGCCATTGCCTAACCCTTATAATGCCCTTCATTCTGGCAAAAAATCTAACAGTTATAAAACAGCTGCAGCCGTTGGTGCTCGTCCGTACGTTAGTCCAAAAAAGCCGAAAAGTTTATCATTGAAAAAAAGCTACTTTTATCAATACTTCTTTCCGAAGAAAACACCGAACAAGATGGCTTCAAATGATAAACCTAAAAATAATGTTTGCCTGATTGTCATTGATGGTTGGGGGGTATCGGATATAACCCATGGAAATGCTATTGCTAATGCTGAAACACCGGTCATGGATGCACTGGCTGCCAATAAACCACAATATACCACTTTGGATGCATCCGGATTAGCTGTAGGATTGCCCGATGGATTGATGGGCAATTCTGAAGTTGGTCATCTCAATATTGGTGCTGGACGAGTCATCTATCAGGATATTGTTCGAATCAATTTGGATGTTGCAAACAAGGTATTTGATCTGGTTTGATTTGAAACTGTGTTTAAATTTTGCTTTGGATGTTATCGTAGAAAATCAGTCAAAATCCGACATTTTTGCAAGCTTGTGAACGTGCAAAATCCACCAATGGAAGATTATTGCTTCTTGGATTGGTCAGCGATGGCGGAGTACATGCCCACATCAATCATCTGTTCGCGTTGCTTGAAGGGGCCAAATTGAATCAAGTTCCCAAAACATTCGTACATTTTTTCTCCGATGGCAGAGATACTAGTCCAACTTCTGGTGTTAAATATGTTAAACAAGTTTTGGACAAAATCAAAGAATTGAACTATGGTTCATTGTCTACCATCATGGGACGTTATTATGCCATGGATAGAGACAAACGTTGGGAACGTATACGAATCGCCGTGGATGGATTGGTGGATGGTATTGGTGAACAAGCATCGGTGGATAATGTGTTGCAATGCATCCAAAATCTTTACCAGAATCAAATCACCGATGAATTTATAAAGCCAATCATTATTGATCCAGAAGGCTGCATCAAAGATAATGATACGTTAGTGTTTATCAACTATCGTGCTGATCGTGTACGGCAAATAACCGAAACACTGGGAGTCAAGCAATATTTTGATCCACCAAAAGAGAACATGCCGAAAAATTTGGAAATCATAACCATGACCGAATATAAGAAAGAATTTCCATTCAAACAATTGTATCCAGCGGTGGTGCCGAAAAATGTTCTGGCCGAAGTGATTAGCACAAAATCTTGGCCACAGTTTCATACGGCCGAAACAGAAAAATATGCACATGTTACGTTTTTTTTCAATGGTGGCCAAGAGAAAGCGTTTCCCGGCGAAGATCGTGTCATGGTACCATCGCCTAAAGTGGCAACCTATGATCTACAACCGGAGATGAATTGTGCCGGTGTTGCACAAGAAATGGCCAAAGCTATAATGTCTAAAAAGTATCCATTTGTCATGTGCAATTTTGCACCACCGGACATGGTTGGTCATACCGGCAAATATGAGCCGGCGGTTAAAGCTTGTGCGGCCACCGATAAGGCCATTGGTGTGGTGAAAAAAGCATGCGAAGAGAATGATTACGTGTTGTTGGTAACCGCTGATCATGGTAATGCGGAAAAAATGTACGATGATAATGGTGGACCATTGACATCACACACCACCAATCGGGTACCTTTTTGTATGGCCAATACTCCATGTAAATTTAATGTTCCATCCAACCATAATGCTGCTTTGTGCGATGTTGCGCCCACCATTCTGTCGTTGCTGGGCGTGAATATTCCCACCGAAGATATTACCGGAAAATCTTTGCTAGAATAGACCATATTTCCTCTATCATTTTAATGATTGTTTTCGAGCGAAAAAAATGAAATCTTGATTTTATAATTTTTAATTGTGAAACAAAAGAATAAAAAAAATCTAGTTGTTTTTGAATTTGGACCAAAAAAAAACCTTTAATTCTGGTGAAATTCTTATTCGGTGTGATTGTTAGAGGGTTATTATGATAACCCCTAGCGGTCGGGCCATGAACTTGTGTGAATCCTGTCCTGAACGATCGTTGGAAAGCACCACGCTTGTTGCAGCTGACAATCAAGAATAAATGCCAAAGAATGGATTTTGAAAAATTTAAACGTGATAATATCGTGAAAATTCTGCATAAGTTGCGTTTGGATTTATTCTTGAAAAAATATTCACCAAAAACCGTCATCACCAGGTATGCCTTCAACGGAATTTGAAAAAAATTATAAAAAAATTCTGATTTATTGATTGTCGTTGTTGTGAATTCTTGTCTCCTAGTGAATCGTTTGAGAAACTGACGCCATTACAGTTTCGTTTAATTTGTTATTTCCTATTCTACAAGCTCAATCCAGAAGCTTGTCATATTCGTTTCAGGAATGTATTTCCATCCAGAGATATGCAACAGGAGGCCGAGTTCAGACGATTGAGCATTGAATACATTAATGAATTGGCCAAGAATCAGGTTAATCAGGCAAAAAATTATGTTTGAATTTTAAATGTTTGACGTTTGATTCTTGCAGATTGATCCTTTGGTAAGAATCGAAAAGATTCCTCCCATCCACTATCAGCGTCTTTCTGGTCATGTATTTGTCGAACAAATGTTTAATCTGTCCCTTTATGTTCTATTGAAGTATTCCCAAAAATTTCGATCATCCTATGAAGAGCTAAACAAATTGGATTCCATAACGGATGTAGAGAATCTGGTCCAACAACACCAGAATCGAAACAATCAATTGGCATCTGAACTACTAGAAAACGAGCAAAATGTTGAAAATAAATGCAAAGAATATGAAAAAGAGATTGCCATATTGAACGAAAAATTGATCAAGCTAAAACAGAATGGCCCATTAGATGAGATAATCAAAGTTAATGATCATCTGGAGAAAGAGCTGAACAATGTTGATCGTAATTTACGTTCCGTATTGACCACCTGGCGTAACAGCCAATCGCTGATCACCATGATGAGACCGACTGCCAAACATTCTGATGAAATCCAATCAAATAATTTGAAAAACTTTGGCGCGAATTTTTTCGAACTTTTCAAACAATTCGAAGAATTTGTCAAAATCATCAAAAGTAAGTGAGAGGAAATTGAAATGAAAGGATTGATTTTGATTTTGTTTGGATTCTTCAGATGCACCATCTAAATGGATTGTAGCATTCAAACATTATGACCAATTCAACCGGACCAATCAAGAATTGAAGTGTAAAGTTGAGGAATCGGAAGCTAAAATCAAGGAAATCGAACGTAAGCAAAAAGAACTACGGTCAAGAATCATGAATCATCCGAATGTGATAGAATGCCGCAGACGTATCGACCAACATATTGAACCATTGTTGAATTTGGACCTTCGTTTGGGAGGAAAAGAACTCTTTTCTCGTTGATTCAAATTTTAATAATAATTATCAAACATAATAAATAATGGCAAGGTATGAACCAAGAACGAAAAATCCGATAAAATGAAGTAAATTTAACATAAAAGAATGGATGATAATTTGATACACGCCTATTGGTCAATACATGATTCGAATCAATAAATTATATCACAAATTTCAATACACAAACAGAAAAGGTTTTAAAGGTAACCACGAACAACAAAATCAATCCATACATTCGTTTTCATCAAAATCAATCAGAAACGTTTCCAATTGACCTTTACCTTTGACCTCTTGGACGCCACGAGTGTATGGTTTGAAAAGTTTATTTTCTAGCAAAACTTTGGCAACATAATGAGGAACCTGTATCTTGTCCACAACACCGCAAGTATCCATACGGCTGGCCACGTTCACCGTATCGCCCCAGATATCGTATTGTGGTTTCACTGCTCCAACAACTCCAGCAATCACCGGGCCCATAGAGATGCCTACACGAAGCTTCAAATGTGCAATGGATTTGATCGAATTCAAACGATTCAACACTTTGATCATCGACATGGCAAATTTGATCATTTTCTCCAGATTGTTCACTTCTTCGATGGTGGAACAGGAGCTCTACAAAAAATAAGATCAAGTATGTTATGTGTCCTTGAAGATATTCTCAAATAGATCAGGGGTGAGCACCCTTTAGAATCAACAGGTCAATTTAAATTTTAAAAAATTTTTTGGCTGGCTGGCAGAATCTAGACCTACGGCGACATCTCTGAACAGGAGAACAGAAATACAGCTTTTTCTCCGCCTAATTATATGTCTCGTCATCAGGTCAAATCATCACAATGAACCAATCAGAGGGGCATACGGCTATTATAGGCGTCAAACATGCACAGACTAGTACTGGCTAAAGCTGATCCTCTTTATAGCTTTTGTTAGCTCCTCCTTATTTTGTGCCTTGTCATCGGTTCAAATCATCACAATGACCAAATCAGAGAGAGTAATATAGCTTCTTCTCCTGTTATAAAAATGCTTGGTGGGCCGCACAAAAATGCTTGATAGGCGGGCTGCTGATCGCTCACCCCAGAAATAGATTGTCACTTACATCAATCGAAGCTCTGCCTGGCTGAAGGCCAGACGCTGCCATATAGGTGGATCCTATTGTCTTGATCTTTTCAATGCGACGTTTGAATTGAGGCAACATTAGTAGCTATATTGGTCGAACCGAATAGTTGATTTTTAATTGAGATTGATCAAATCCTTCACAACCACTTACCTTATCGAATTCGCAGATAATATCATTCAACAGGTACAAATACTGTAGGCCATCATCGTTGTCTTTGTTTTCGGTGTAGAATTTGAAAAAATTCGGTATAGCCGCAAACATTACCGCACAAGAATCATACGGTTCATAATATAATGAATTGGCTTGTTCCGGATTGGTCAAGAATTTTTGCGCAACATGTATTGGTAGAATGTTTTTCAATAGCAATTGATTAACTTCACGCATCAATCTTGCTTCGCGTCGTTCACGTTTCAATTTGTAAGCCCAAAGAAAATCCAATCGTGAAATGTATTCAATTTGGCGATCGAGGATATGGAACAATAAATACACGATGAATAAATAATGAAAATGTGAAATGGTGGGCGTGATGAATTCTAGTTGAGGATTCTGGGCTCGATAAAAAAGATCCATTTGTGATAGCATCGAACATGAGCTAGAATAGTTGAACATGGCCATGAAGATCATGGCCATTGTGCTTAGCAAGAATTTGAACCATAGATTGATCCGTATGAACAAGGATATTGATGATAGAGCCAATATGGATGAGTAGGTGTAGTAGCGGGACTGGATCAATCAGACAATTTGATCATCACGATCAATCACATTGTGATTATTATTATGCCATTCATTAACTTACCAATTTGTCCAAACAATGTTTGTAATTGTCGTACTGTTGTTGAGATTGTTTTTGGTTTAAAACGAAAGATACATTTTTTGGTTTCGAAACATCGACCATTTTAGAAACAGGACATTGTTGGATGTCCACAATGGTACTGGTGACTAGTAGAATGGCGATCAATAACCAAATGATCAACCGGAACCGGATGCCCACTGTTTGTCGCCGAAATAATGTGTAGATGAGTGAAATGCTTGAAACTAGAATGACCACAAAACAAAGTATATTGCTACGTTCTAGCCAATATTCCCATGGTTTATCCGGTGGCTGAGGTCGTTTAAGATGATCATGATCTAATTGATTGTTCAGGCTAAAAAAACGAATCAAAATGATCATGATCGAAATGACCAATGTGGCTATCAAATAATATGGAAACAATAGATCGGATTGTTGTAGGAATTTCTTCTCGTGTTTCATGTCGATACGATGTATACGTTTTAGATGATACCAGAATGATTTATCATTCTCTTCGCCATTCTTCCATACATTATCCTTATGATCATGATCATTATCATTAGGATCCGAGGGTGATGATGATGAGGATGAGGATGAAGAGGAATGGATGAAGTAAAGGAATATTGGATTGATTTTGATCGAAGATTGTTTAATATTGTACTGGCTACATTCCAAAATAGATGATGATGATGATCAATTCGATGATTCCCGAAATTGTTTGATTAGTTGGACTTACCGTTTCAGATTCAAGGACATTTTATCAATGGTTTGCGACAGCGAATCATTGGAATAACGAATGATTTCGCCATAATTTCTCAACGAATTGATCACTTCGGACATTGGTCTCCTTCTGTTGGAGCACAATGATGATATACAACGATCCTAAAATGAATGGAGAATCAGTTTTTCACCGGAAGTGGATGATGATGATGATGATCTCGGACGACAACTTACATTATATGAAAAAGAGTCACTTGATTTTGTGCTCAACATGGAGACCTGTTTGTGGATAGACAAGTGAATTGAATCCGATTTTGGCTGATCAACATTATCGTTATGGTTAATGTTGGTTTTGTCCCAAGAGCCCCGTTGAATCAAATAAGTGGTTTCGTTTTCCAAAACTTGATTTTCTATCAAAATCCAATCCGATTCAATTCAGTCCACAAACGATCGTTCAAAAGTCAAATCTTACCTGTGATGGATAGTTTGGCCAAGGTTTCCGAAGGAATCTGCTTCAACGTCGCATTGGTGATGTGCACATAACCGGGTCGACCTTCCTGTTCCATTTGAGATGCTTTCATGGTGTCCACCGACCAAATATCGAATTGCCATTTCTTCAAGCCTAACAATCCGGACAGGATCATACCAGTATGAATGCCAATTCGCATGTCCACATTTATATTGGTCTCTTGTCGAAATTGTCTACCATTAGGGATCAATCAATATGAATTGAATGATTTTGGAGGGGGAAATAGTTGAAAACTTACTTTATAACATCGATCATGTCCAAACCCATCGATAGACAATTGCTAGCATGATACGGATTTTGTTCGGGTATGCCCGATATGCAATAATAACAATCACCAAGGATTTTGATCCGCAATATATCATATAGATTGGCCAATGAATCAAAACGACAGAATAGATTGTTCAATGTTTCCACCAATGCTTTTGGTGATTGTAAGCTCTGGGTCAACGACTTAGAGTGGCGAAAAAGCGATTTAAAAAAAGCGACCAATTCCGAAATTTGGAACTTGGCAAACATACCATTGAATTGACAATGTCTGCATAGAGAATGGTGACATTCTTATACTTGTCAATATACATTTCACTGAATGGACGACCATTGCAGCCATTCTTCAGGGTCAAGGTTTTTGCTGAAAGATGATATGGATATGGATTGAAGTGATTATGTTGATTGTGGTCATTGTTGTTATTATCATCAACAGAACCCGAACGGCTTATGTTGTCACGGACTCTGGTCATTAAATGTCGAGGTAAACAAGATGATAGAAGACGTTCTTGTTCATCTTTTTCGAATGTTAATTTATATTTGGATTCAACACACTTTCGATGATCAAGAAACGCTAAACGATTGATAATCTCCAAAAGATAGACCAGAAAAAATGCTATAAAACTGGCCAATAAATAGAATAGCATTTCGGGTAGCCAATGGATGAATGTGAACCGGCTTGGATAATTAGTTGAAGCCAATAATGGTTGTAGCCAAACGTATTGAATCAACAGGTCGAATATGACCACGGCGATTGAACAACAAATTGAGTATAATCTATGCGGATATGGAAGTAGAATTTCGTTGCAGATTATTATGTAGAATATGGAACGAGGATGTTTCCAGATCACTAAACGAGATTGATGGTAATTGTAAATGAGTATGGGACCATATTCGTAAAAGATCATGGTCAGGTAGACGATGAATGCTGATAGAAATTGTGCTAAAGATGAATCGGTTAACCATCGTTCATTGTGATTATTGCAGCAGAATATCAATAAAAGCAAATAAAATAATAATGCTGGAATTTTTATTAAAGATGGACAGGTTAATGATGATAAAATCGATGTCGATGAAGATGATGATGAGGATAATGATTGTTGGGCGTATTCCTAAATTATTACATAATTGCATTCAAACAAAAAGCGAGACAAAAAAAAGTGCAAAGACATTAGTTTGGTTCTAGAATCGAATTTGAATTTCAAATTTAGCCGTTTGGCGGCAATGAAGTGTGAGAAGAAAGAGAGAGAGAGAAAGAAAGATCAACCTTGAAGCTTAAATTCTATTCCATGATCATCATCATGGACATATGGCTGAAGAAGATGATCAGGGTATTTGTAGTGATGAACCGATTGCTGAAATATTGTGGTTTCACCAGAAAATAACTTATGTTTCAAAAAGAAAATTTTTAAAACATTCTTTGGATTCATTCATTCATCAAATTATTTATTCAACGCTTAAAGCGCGCGAAATTCCTTGTTTTTTTTCGTTTTGAAATTGTAATTGGAAACGACGAGGCGGTTTCTGTATATAATAATAGATGCATCAATCAAGCAAAACATACATCATCTCTCAAGATTATTCGCGCGATTTTAGCTTCAATATTTGGATGGAATCTAGATTGACTTGTTAAATCGACTGAATTACCACCCGAACATGGAATGTTTGCGAACATTACCAAGAATGCCAATATTCAATCATAATAAAAGCGTTGATTTTTTTTTCGGCTCGATGAAGGATGTGATGGCAATCCAGAGGCTTCGAAACGAAGCATGAAATAAATTTAGAAACCCCACATACGCACACACAGAGAAAGAGAGAGAGAGAGAGAGAGAGAGAGAGATGCGGATTCTGAATCGCAGAAATCTTGATTCTGGTTTATTGCCCTTATAAACCAGATTGTCGGGAGGTTCGTGCGCTTGGCGCCTGAAGAAAATAGGCGAGATAAGAAGCGAGACGAACCGCGGAAAAGATACGATCGGGAAAAAGAACTAATAATAATAACAGGCGAAAAAAAGGCTTATAATTTATAATGTCAACCACAATTGTGATGGATGTTAACAGTGATTTGTTCAGGGTTTTGTCGAATTAACAAAAACAAGAACAACAAGAATAATTTCTAGGCAAAGAAAAATGAGGATAAGGCCATCTGACAGCAGGACATGGTTAGCTTGATGCAAACAAAATGAAGGATAACAACAATCATCAACTAGACGACGACAACAACAACGACCACCACCAGACAAAGACACGATTGGAAAAACACCACCGACCACATCAAAAATGGGAATGTCGTTCACTGTTGGTCGACATCCAAATACACGCACACACACACACAGAATCCCGGTTCCGGTCCCAAGGCGGCTCGGACCATGAGAAGATTTGGAACTAATGCGATGTGCTTACACTCGAGATGGTATGATATCCGGTATTGGATCCAATAGATCGGATGTCTCGATGATGATCTCGATGAGAATGACGACGATGGTGAAGGTGTGAAATTTTCGTTTCAAATTTTTTCCTCAAATTTGCGAAACATTATTGCACACACACATTCCATCCATCATTGATCACATGGATCATCATCGTCGTCGGTAATCAAACACAGGATACAACCAGACACTAATCCCCTAACCATCATCAACGACAACATCTTCAGATCATCATCGAACGCAAACTTTGAAACTCTCGTTTGATATATTACTTTTACTAGCTGAAACTTCGTCTTCTTCAACTTCTTCAACAACGAAAAACTCTCAAATAAATAAATAAATAAATGAACAAGGAATGGATGGAACAAACTGATGAACAACAAATAATAATAATAATATCGTTTTCGTCTTCGTCGTTTTCGTATTTTCGTTTTTTCTCGGCGGAGAAAGGCGCGCGCCAAGATATAATCAGTTAGTTCCAGTTAGATGAATGGAGATCCAGTGTGTGCGTATGTGTGGCCACCATTGACAATCACCACCACAACCACCACCACCACCACGCATCATCATCGTTATTGGTGGTTATTATGGGGATCTTCAGATGGATCGGGGATACTGCTGCTGGATACACACACACTCAAACAAGCCACTGTTTTGTGAGCAAAAGTGTTTGGCGTATTCCAGTGTGTTGGTGGACATGGCTCCTTAGAGTTGTCTCGTTGCTGTTGTTGGCTTATTCGTCTCTCTCTCTCTCTCCTTCTTGGAGCAAATCGTCTATCTGTGTGTGTGTGTCCATTATCCTCATTTCTCTCAAATTCTCGTAAAATTTTCCGTGGCTCACTGACGAAATAAATTGTTGTAGAAGTTGAAGTTGAACAAAAAAAAATTTAAATTAGCCAAAACACACACACACTCTTTCTCTCTTTTGTCCTCTCTTGTCCTCTCTTGTTCCATTGCTCCCCTTGTGTGGTATCTTTTCGCCCCTGGGATTGTTGTTGTTGTATCGCGTTTGGATTGCCTCGACTTTTGTGTTCGTTTTGTTCGCCTTTGCGGTAGCAGCAACAACAACGTCGAACAACAGACTTGATCTTTTCTGTGTGTGTGTGTGTGTGTGAATGTTTCGTTTTACATTCCCGAAAAAGAAAAAATAACAATTTCTCCGACAACGATCATCATCATCACTACCATCATCGAATACATAATCCATAATAATCATCATAATATATCACACACACACACGAGCACATAAATAATAACTTCCAATTTTCTAGCTTGTTAGCTCGGTTGCTTGTTTGATCCTGTTTTTTTTTCGCTTGTTTCCGTTTCCCCAGATAAAAACAAATGAATCTTGTTCATTGGACTTGGTTGAAACACCGAAGCACATGCGTACACAATGTGGCAGACATTGAAAATTTGAACCAATCAGACACTTAGACACGCCCATCTCTGCGTTACACCCACAGATAGCGCGAAATTTGGAAAATTTTAATCAAACTTTGAAATTGTTTGATGTTTCTCTCTCTCTCTTTGCGCACGACAAAACGATTCGCTCGGAAAATTAAACAAGACGGTGATGATGATATATTTTGTCTGAACATGGCGGAAAATTTTTTTGCGACGATAATCGAAATAATATATATATATAAAAAGATCGAGATCAGGATTATCAGGATTATTTTTGGTCTGGCTCCAGATGCCATCAACCCTTTGCAGACCAAACATTTTTGGAAACCAAACGGTCTTGGTTCCATATTTGGTTTGGGCTAAAAACAGCTCAACAAGCACTAAAGCAGACAAAAAAAACTGTTTGGGCAAAACTTACTTTACAAAACCAGAAACAAAAGATTATATCACTTAGCGAGATGATTATGTTCAATATTAACACGATGGTGAAGAAACGATGCCTTAAACGTGATTGATAGCGTTTGAAGTAAAATTCGGTATTTTTCAATTTAAATTCCGATCGTAATGTTCTTAGTGACCATTGTAAACGTTGAGATGTTTCCCATGTGGATGAGGATGATGATGATGAGCATGAGGATCGTTTGTAAACTTCTTCATCCAAATCTGGCATTGGTAACCGCGGACAAATCAAAATCAATGAATACGAACATGGTTCAATGTGTGGCACGAAAGCCGAAAAGAAAAACCTTACCTTCGATCAACGATTGAAAATCTTCGTCTCCTTCTTCTTCTTCTTCGTTGTCTTCTTGTATGTCATCTTGTCTTGTATCCCAGGGGGACATCGATGATGTTGTTTGTTCTGTAACCAAGATCGAAGAACAACAAGATGATGATGATGATTGTTGTAGTTGTTGTTGTTGTTGTTGCTGTTCTTTTTCTTGTTCTTGTGGTAACATTGTTTCGTTCTTGGTATCGTCCATTGCCATTTTTGGTCCTTGTCGTTGTCGTCGTCGTCTTCGTAATCATTTGTATTGAAAACAGTTTTAAAAATTATATAAGAAACGATATTGGGCGAACGGCTTTGAATCTTCAATAACTGAACACGGTCATCGTTTTAACAATGCCAAAAACACTGACCGAAACATTTGCTGGACAGCGACCGAGTGCGACCACAATGGAGGATAAAGCTCCAAACAATAGAATCAAGTATCCGTGAGCGGTGGTTTTTCTGTTTCTGGACGAAAATGTATATTTATTAAGATCAAGATTTGGATTAGATTGTGCGACCCAAAAACCGCCAAAACCAAACAAGAAAACGGTGTAATCATGTAATCATCGAACTATCAACGAACATTCGGCTTGTGGTTGTAGTTTATGTTTGATCATCATGCCAGATCATTAACACAACACAGCCAAGGTACACAAATCGAATCTTATCGGGTATCCATCATACCCGGGTAAAACCACTGATTCTGGGTATATTTGTCTCGACCAACAACTATTGTAACAGCAGTAGTAGGGTTTTCCTGTGCGCTTGACGCTGGACGCTTGTCGCTTGGTCGTTTCCCCTATGCTTCAGTATTATGTGTGTTGTGCGCAATAAATCTGTTGTGCACTGCCCATCTCTTGCTTCATTATCACTTCATTAATATTTTTAAAGGGTGTTAACTATTTAACTATTTAACTACTAAAACTTTGATTCAATTTCAAAACAACAATTAAAAACTATTTTTAGCTTGGCCAACAGTAGCGAATGGTCAACTCCTTCTTCCTACTATCACACAAGGCTTCAAATATGTGTGCCTGCCTGCCTGTATGACAGTGTGTGTGCGTGTGTGGGTTTTTCAGGCGGTGATCTATTTGTGTTGCTAACTATTAATGTGGTGCTCTTCATTGTGTGTTGCACTCATTAATAATGAGGCTGGACCAAACACAAAAAAAATATTCACCCACAAACACAAGATGATAAAGCGGATAAATAAGGCGGAGAGCGCGGTGCGCTTGCGACTATTTTACCGTTACTATTTTTTTTACTGGCAAACTAGCCAATCAAAAATTAGCAAAAAAAAAACGCAAATAGTCGAAATAGAAGATCCGATCTTCCGATCTGAGATCTGACTGTCGAAGAACTAAGATCATCATGACTATATAACATTAATTTTCCAGGCAATTTCCGAATGACCGAATTACCTGGAAAATAATAATAAGAATAGTAATGATAATAATGAATGGTGTTTCGGTGTTTGCGTAGCGATTGAACGAACATGTGGGACACACTTATTGCATAACAAACATCGACCAAGCCTCTGAATTAGAACTAGAATTAGAATGTCAGGCTGTTGGCACCAAAATAATAATGGCACCTAACATAGCCTACGCATCGATGAGCATCCGTTTTTAATGATAAAAGATTAAAATCCTAATTATAAAATCAAGCAGTTTTGCAGCTCTCTTAAGATCTCGTGATCTGCAAAAGGATTAAATAAAGGTGCCAATTTTGACTTACATTTTAGTGGCAAGAACAAAAAAATCAAGAACAATGTTAAAACTTCAGGATTCAGGATAATTAGATGTTAACGATGTGTTGTTTTTACACTGAAAATTGATTTATGGCACAATTTTCGTTTTCAGTTGATCGACTTCGACCACCACATGCACAAGGTTGACAACAAGTAGAACACGCACAAAGAAACGAAATAGAAATCAAAACGGAAATCACCGTGCTGCTGCAAGCCGGAAATCTTCACTGAACACCGGATTCAGTTTGACGTAATTCGATGTCGATGTGTGTGTGTTGGTGAAATCTGTTGAGCTGATGGCTTCAACCTTTGAACTGTAATGGATGTGAGCGTTTTTACCACAAAATCAAAAGCACAAATTACCAGATTGAATCCAGATTGAACACAATCACTGCGGAAAAGAATAATGATGATGATGATAATTCGTACGCGTAATTCGAACATATGTGTGTTGATTCTTGTAATTGAAGCGAAGGTTTCGAAGAATCGTCTAGAAACCTTACCAGCCACATTATTTATGTATTTATATATGCTCCGGGGATGCAATCAAACAATACCAACACTGACAACAACAACCATGGCAAAAGGCAACAAATGGCTACTGTGTTTCTGGGGAATCGATGTTGGTCGATGCGTGTGTATGTTTAGAGAAGGAATAGAATCGCGCCAAGAAAAATAACATAATAATAATAATCATCATCATTATTATCATATTAATGTGGTAACAGTGTTGGTGGTGGTGGATCGAATTGTGTTATGTTTTATTTTTGAGAGCTATACCAAAGCGAAACAATGATGATGAGGATGAGGATGATGAAAGCAGCATCCAGCAGCGTCAAACGTGTTGAATGGTAAGCATAAACAAAATCCAAAATCAAGACCAATGTTTGATGTTGAACAACAATGTTGATCGTCGAACAGAAAACGAAAAGATGATGTACATAATTTGGAACCACCAGTTGCCATCAACATTGAATGCAGCTAGACAACCGAACGATCGATCTACCGCCGCCGTCCAGCCAACACAAGTCTTTTGAATAACAAAAGCTTGATGCAATTTATTTTCCTTGGGAATAAGACGATGAGGGTATCCGAAGACACTGGCTGGACACAAGGACAGGCGGAGAGAGAGAAGAAGCTGATGATGGTGGCGATGTTTTAAAGAAGCGTCCAAGAAATTTTTCTTAGACAAATGATTACCTGGACAGGTAAACTAATTAATCAAGGTGAAGAATGTGGTACAAATAAATCGAATTTTGAACAATCATAACGCTAATTGTTACCAGGCGGCTGGCAATGAACTTTTTCAATGGTACCCAAAACCGATTGGAATGGTATGGTATTGCATTGATTGTTTTATTTGTTTTAGTTTTCGGTTTTTGATAACATTGAAGAAGAAGGCTAACACAGGTAACATGGTTCGTGGGTCGTGATTGTTGATGATGATGATGTAAGCTTTCTATTTATTGAACACACACGGTGGTATGTCGGTATGTCGGTGTGTCGGTGTGTGTGTGTGTGTTTCCTTGCTCTTTTTCAACATATACTACTAACTAACTAACATAATCATCAACATTGATCATTGGATGGATGGAGATACAGACATCAATGGTTTTTGATTTTGTTGGTATGCTTCCTCTCTCTCTCTCTCTTGCGCTCTCTCCCAATCAATCTCTAACATTATCGCCATCATTAGAACAGAAAAAAAAAGATCCACATTGTTGATGCACACAATGCAGTTGAGTTTTTTTTTAATGACGTTTCCACAGAAATATACAAATTTCCACTGAAAGATACAAATTCAATTGAATTTCAAAACACTTTGATCTTTGTGTGTGTGTGTGGTCAACGATAAAAAAGAATGTTTAAGAAATTGTCGCCATCAAATCATCAGAAAACATCTTCAGGAAGGAAGTGATTGTGTGATTTGGGACAAACGGAACCATTCCAAGACATGATCCGCGTTACGGAAATGTGCCCACAGAACGTGTTACTCGTTGTACTACTTGTTGTTTAGGTTCGGAATGAATTCTTGAAAGAAAACGTCCTTCGAATCCGAATCCAATGGAAATCCATCCAGTCTGACGTGATCAAGGCAATCCAAGGCAATATCCTACGTGCTTGTATCACCACCGGTTTAACGCATCGGAAAAAAAAGTGACCATGATTTTTAGATGATTTAGATGATGCTGCTGCTATTAGACGTGCTCTCCACCGCAACATCCACTACCTCTTCAACTTAATCCCCTCTATTGTTTTAAGGGAAAAAAGGCTATTATTAAATCTAAATTCCTGATTGATTGATCGATCGATTGGTTGTTTGGTTGGTTGGGAATGTCGGTGCTGAGAGGGTGGATAACACGTTACTTGAAGTGGCCAATCCACAACAATGCCGGTAACAACCGGTGAATAATTTTTTAAAAAGAATGTGAATGGTTACAATCACGGCAACAAATAGCAAATAACAATAAAATCAATCATCTGGATGGTGAATGGATATTTCACCTCATGAAAACATGTACCTGAAAATAATTCAAATTATAATAATCACATGACTTTCGTGGAAATTTTCTTGTTTTTTTTTCGGTTGGATTCGTGCAAACACCTTTTCTGTTGGCGTTCAAACATCGGCCAAAACAGAAAATAATATAAAGAAAGGATAAAACGAAAAGAAAAGCCGCCACTTGATCTACAGCCATAATAAATTGAGAAATGCTAGCGAAAGACCAACCCGCCCGACAAACAAAAAACAACAAATTTGAATTTCTATTTTAAGCTTCGAGAAATTTCGTAAATGCTATTTTGATTCAAGCAAAAAGTTGGATGTAGAAAAGCGCGCCAATGCTAAAAGTAGAAAGTTAGCGAGACAGAATTTCCAAATAATTCCCAAATAAACGATAAACATAGCTTTGCACTTAAAGTGCACATCCGATCGGATTGCAATATACCAATATGAATATGGATTGTGGGGGGCCGGGGAAAATTCCTAATGGGAAAAAAGCCCAAACCGGAAGCATTCCGATGTTTATATTCCAAATTCAGAAAACTATGACAACGATGATTTAGATGATTCCAAAAGTAAATCCAATAAATATGCTAACAAGATATTGATGAGGTTTGACTGAAAATAGAAAAAATTCTGCAACCGAATCCTTTGAATCCTCGGGTTCACCTGTCCTCGTTTTCTGGTGGGAAAAAAAGACGTGGAAAGTTGGCCAAACCAGCATCAGAAAAAATCCAACAGTGATTGATTGACTCTGATGAGGGAGCCTGATTTGTGCTTCGATTTGGAAATACCATTAGATAATTATGATCGTGGATTTTTTTTCTGGGCGTCGGTCGAAAGCCACCAATTCGTACATCCAACATGTGTACTGGAAATCATGAATATTATTACATGATATTCTTCATCACTGCAATTATTATGAAAGCTTCAATTAGTTTTGCGTGTATGCGGTGGTGATTGCATCTGGAAATCTGCGTAAATTAATTTGCCATTGACAATGATAATTTGATTGGAATGGAAAAACCTAATCCATGCAAAGCAGCAGAGAAGATAATTGGCGAGAAAAAAAATTGAAAACTTCCTTTTTAAACCGCACCAACAGATGGCGCTCAAGCACCTTGGCTTTCATTGGACAAAAATCAACGATTTTTCTCGCTCCTGATTGGTTGGTAAGCAAGAAAAAAGACCTTTACTTTACTTTACAGCACTGTACTGTGTTTCTTTATTGGTATTGAAAAAAATTAACAATATATAGAGAGTCGAATAGAGATTATAGTTGTGAAAATAAGAAAGACAGCCTCTCATCTCCTTCAAAACATTGGTCAAGGGAGGAGGGACAAAACATTTTGACCATTGGTTTGTGTTGAGGATGAAGATGATGTGGGCTGTAACAAATTTTTAGTTGTATCATTGCCAACACCATTTGATGCTATGCTGTTGCCCTTTATAGTATGATGACTATCATTGCCATTGGTGGCTTTGAAATCATCTATTGGCTCTTTTTTGATTGAAACATCATCGTTTAGGGCGGTGACTTCATTTGAACCAAGCGCAGTAGTGGAGCTTGCGGAGAATGCTTTTTTGATCAAAGTAAATCCAGAATTGTGAAAGGAAGTCAATTTAGTGCTGCTTGATGGTGATGATGTCTTGGATGGATCTGGTCGATACAGTGGTGGTCTACCGCGTTTACGTTTCATTGGTGGTGACTGATTTTGGCTGTTACCATTTTGTAGAATGTGCGGTACATTGCCATTGGTTATGATCGGCTTGAATTGTGGAACACTGTTATTATTCGTAGTTATTATCTTTTTCGGTCTACCACGTGCCCTTGGTACAAGCTCAACCATTGTTGTGGTTGTCTGGCTGCTTGATGGTGCACACGACAACGCACTGAATCCATACCTTCCATTGTTTTGAGTTATCGAATAATCATTATGGCCACTAATACCATTGGATAAGACCATGGCAGTTTCATCACCACCAGTGACTTGTTTTTGGACATTTAATGTTGATTTAAGCGTGGGAATATTCTTCTCCATAATCTGCTGCGACCATGAACGTAGCTTGGATTTGGTAATTTTTTTATTATCACTTGTTGAACCCATCGAATCCACGTTTTTTGGATCGGATTTAGATTCCGGTGAATTCGCATCATTTTTCGGTATTGAATCACATGTTGAATGATGGTTGGCTGTTTCAATGCTGGTTCGACTTCTGAGCATTTTTCCAATGGTCGGTGCCGAGCTACCATTGGGCAAAGTTTCATTCGTAATATTTGTTGTTGTCTCTACAAGATCTCGTTTGGAATTTTTGTAACCATTATTATCACTTTTGGTTGAAGATCGAGATCGAAGAGAGGAAAGATCAATCGCATGCTTGTTTTCGTTCGTGCCAACTGTTGCTTCATTATTATCGAGGTTATTCGGGCCATTAGCATGATGACTATTTGCTTCCGGTGAATTATTGAGATCAGATCCTTGAGACTTTGTCTTTGAACCAAGAAAAAAGACCAATTAATCAAAGAAATTGATCGGTTTCGCGCTAAAACTTACTTGATTTGATGTTGATAGAATTTTTCCCTTTCTACCACGTTTCTTACCAGTGCTTGTTGGTTTAAAATTTTGCTTTTTCAAAAGATCAGAGCTTTCATTATCACCATCCGCATTCGTTTGAGCATCAAGATCAACATCACAATTATTTTTCGATTTGAATACGGAATTTTCATCACTATTCCTGATTGTCACATCATTTAGCGTGCAAGATTGATCATTAAAACGAAGGGTATTCAGGCCAACAATGCCCAAAGATTTTGCCGATTCAATCAATGATTCAAGACGATTGTAAGGTACCACTAGTTCACCTTTATAAACAAATTCTAACAAATCATTTAGGTCTTCAATGGTGAAATTCTTGAGGAATACGATAGGATTGAATCCGATCGGAGCTGAATGGAATATTTCTTTGAAATAATCAGAACATGCTGCCAGAATCACACGATGTGCTTTCACCGATTGCCCATTGCAAACAATGGTCACATCGCATAGTTGCTCTTCGTTGAACATCGATTCTAAAGTTTGGCTCATTTTGCTCGAATGATTTAAACGGGTCAGTTGATAGTTGTAATTATTATTATTGTTGTTGTTGTTGTGGCATTCATTATCATTCAAATTAGAATCAAAATTCTGATCATTATTAATATTAGCGAAGGTGTTGGATGAAAAACCGTTCGGGACAGAATGTGAAACCGTTGAAACATCGACCATTCCTCCTCCCGATTCAGCTTCCGCACCATTATCACCAATGCTGTTCGAAGCCATTCTTGGTGAGACTCGAGTCCAGCAACAACAACAAAAAAAAGAGAGTCAAATTTTGAAAAACACTCGAAGGATGTTTGGAAGGTTGAGAATTTCGAAAATTCACCCGGTACACTTCAAAACAAAAACAGGGGGAACAAAATTCGAATTCAATTAAATTTCAATTTTTTTTCAAAAGAAGAAAAGTGCTAAAAAATAATCATCTCATCTATTCTTATCCCTCACGCACAGATTATGGATGGATTCTCGAATTTCTTCAGGATTCTTGGATTGGAACAACAACAACAACAACAATATCTGAACTAGAATTATAGTGTAATTATATTATTCTTTTTTTTCTTATTCTTGATTTTTGTTGGTCACGGGAATTTCATTGACAAAAAAAAACCACCATAATAATGCAAAAAAAACAAGAAAAACTTTGAAGCAAAAATATTGTATCAACACCATAAATTGATGGAGTAGTGGCAACAAGAATGGAAAAAGACGAAGAGAGAGAGGATTTTGTTTGGTCCTCGTATTTTTAGCTGGTATATCTCTTCTTTTTTTGGAAAACTTGTTGCGCCTTTTATTGTTTACTGTTGTTGTTGTTGTTGATGGTGGTAATTTCCAAAGAATGGCGGTGAAGAAGTTTGATAAGGAATAATAATAATCGTGTATGCCAAAAAAAATGATGAAAACATAAAATAAAATACTTCGAAAAAGACAAGCGTTGTGTGTGTGTGTGACCCAATCTTCGGTAAATATCTTCGGCTGTTGTGTACAACAAAAAAAAAGACCTCGCTATTGTGCTCGAACAGGAACGAGCTGGTTGTTTTGCACACACATGCACACACAAGCACACACACGTAGTTAGCACAATTATCCTCGCGCGCACTGGTCGTGGCCTAGAAACTCGGTTTTTGTTCTGATGGTTGAGATTGCGCCAAAAGCAGCGAAAAAAACACAGGACCAAAAACGTTTCTGGAACAAACATCAACCAGTGGATTCAGTAGATTGTATGTTGAATGATGTTGATGATAATGCTTGAGAATCGATGAGAATGGAAACACAACCAGTCCAAAGCATTTGGATCACCAAAGCAACAAATGCGCAATGAAATGAAAAATATTGAATTGCATTTTCGAAGTTACACACAAAG
Organism: Amerodectes protonotaria; assembly: GCA_025882695.1. NCBI lineage: Eukaryota > Metazoa > Arthropoda > Arachnida > Sarcoptiformes > Proctophyllodidae > Amerodectes > Amerodectes protonotaria. The sequence continues at coordinate 179,675 of JAOZJS010000005.1, read as the reverse complement.
GATCGTATTGCGTCCGCGCTCTTTACACCGAAATCTTTGCCACTGCCTTTCTGCGTAAAGCTTGTATCCGCCCTCAAACGCACAAATGTAGCCAAATGTAGCCAATGCCAGCAAAATTTGAATTTTGAAAAAAAAAACACAAAAATGTTGTGCAGGGAAGCTCGCTTTCAAGCGATTGGTTTTGCAAGTGGCTCGTTTTTCAGCTGGTTTAGCTTGTTGGATTATGCTCAATTTGAATTCAATCCAACAAAAAAATAGTAGTAATAGAATCAGATTGATTCTGGACAAGATTCTTATTACGGAATAATCTCAGGAATCTGTGGAACGTCGTCAGTGAACGGAAATAGAATGTTTCCGAAAAATTATTTAAGCTTCTGAAACATTCGAAATCGAATCATCGAGGTCGTTGCCCCGAAACAATGGTCCAAAAATTTTGATTTTCAAAGTGTAACACCCAAAAAAATGAATCGCGATAATTTTGAAAATGTATCAACTTCTTCACCATCATCCGGGTCATCTTATTCGTCGGCAAGAGATGTCGCCAGCTCTACCAGTGAAGAATCGCAGAATAATTCCATTAGAATATCCGATAATTCCAACTCTCAAATAAGCTCTGGATCAAATGCATCAATTTCATCGATTTATTCATTACAACAAACATCAGTGTTTGTGAGAAATACCACTATAAATAATACTTCATTGAATGCATCTTCTAATCGAATTAATAATCGTAATAGCTCCTGGCTAAATAATATCAATAACAACAATACAATTAACAGTTCTCGACGGAATACCACTTCGAATTTAGTATTGGATTCAACAATCTCTTCCAACATTGCATTCTATCCATCCGAGATTATAATGTCGATTGTGGAGGGAAGAGGAAAGGCCAAAGGCGAAATCGGAATGGCTTATTTGGATCTACACAGTCCCATACTGCATGTGGCCCAATTCATGGATAATTATTCTTTTGATTCATTGATAATGAAATGTACTGTTTGTTCGCCTGTTGAAATAATATTTCCCAACACTCTAACCGAAAACAATTTAATGATGTCAACATTGATCGAACAATTTCCATCAATCGATTTTCGACCGTTTGATAGGAAATTCTTCAACGAGAAAAAAGGCTTTCAATTCATCCAAACATTATCCTATGATGATTATCAATGGATCGATCTGCAGCTTGAGAATAAATATTATTGTTTGGCCGCCTGTTCAGCATTGTTTCAATATATCCTCAATATAAAACAAGTAAGTGACCATCATCATCAAATTCAATAATAGCTTTAATTGGTTTAGATCAGGGGTGAGCAACTTTTTTTTTAAATCAAAGGGCCAATTTAAGTTTTAAATTTTTTTTTTGATGGGGCGCATATACACCGAGCAGACAAACAGAAATACAGCCTCTACTCCTCCTTATAGTGTGTCTCGTCATCAGGTCAAATCATCACTGTGAACCAATCAGAGGAGAAAACGGCTGTTATAGGCGTCAAACATGCACAGACAAGTACTGGTTAATGCTGGTAGCTTTTCATAGTGTTATAGTGTGTCTCGTCATCATGTCAAATCATCAGTGGGCCGATCAGAGAAAGGAATATAGCTTCGTCTCCTGTTAAGAAATGTTTAGTGGGCAGCACAAAAGGGTTTGATGGGCCGTACGCGACGCGCGTCCCGCAAGTTGCTCACCCCTGGTTTAGATGGCGACCACGAATGCCACAATTTTGAATCCTTTTGTCAAAGGAATCATTTAATACATAGTTTCAATTCAATTCATTCTTTTCTCTTTCATCTTTATTCTCTCTTTCTCATTCAAGATCCAATATGCTGCTAAATCGATAAAAATAATCTATCAAAGCTCATTGAACACATTGATTATCGACCCTACTAGTGCGAAAATCTTGGAATTAATCATTAATTTGTCCAATCCAAAAAGTTCTGATACACTTTTTGGCACCATAAATCGTACCAGGACAAAATCTGGCTACATCCTATTACGTTCCAGTATATTGCAAGTAAGAATCGTGAAATATAACAGTTTTGAATCGAAGTAAAAAGAAAGTGAAAAAAATTGATTTTCGTTTTTGTTCCTTCATTTTATTTTCAAAGCCTTCTACCAGTTTAAGTTTGATAGCCCAACGATTAAATATGGTCGAGGCTGTTTCAAGCTCTATAGAGAATTTCAATAATTTTGAAAATATTCTGATCAATTTCAGTTTGGTCGATCTGGACCAGCTTCTAGTGAATCTGATCCAACTACCAATCTATTCAAACACTGGCTCATTTTTGCGTATGGCTGAAAAAAAGATCGATTATGTGATTCATATGAAACATGTCATTTCTCTTGTTGATCAATTCAAACGGATTCTGGTAGAGTGCGATTGCGATCTTTTTGCTCAATATATCGAACTTCTGAACGATGGTAGCTTTGTCGCAATCAAAAACATGATTGACGAAATGATTAATAGCGACACCAAGTGCATAAAAGGAGGCGCGAATATGAAACTTGAAAAATGTTTCGCCATCAAAGACAGATTCAATCCATTGCTGGATCTGGCCCGAAGTATTTATTCCGAGACCATCGATGATATCATCGCTTTGGTTCAAGCTTATGGTGAGCTTCTGTCTTTGCCAGCTTTTCTGGTTCTCGTTTTTCAATTAATTTAAAAAAATTACCTAATCTCTGAGCTCATTACTGTCACTAAGCGATGTTCTTCTCCCTGTTCCAGAGGAAAAGTATCATGTGGATGGCATTAAAATTAATTATTCCGCCATGAAAGGTTTTCATATGCAAATTAAGCTTATGAAAAATATGGCCATACCAAAATTGCCTAAAGATTTCAAAGATGTCAACATGAAAAAGAATCAAATTACATTCACCACTGATGATCTGATGCGGCTGAATAATCGTATTAAACAAACGGTTGAAGAAATCTATTTGCAAAGTGATACGATCATTACAAAATTAATTAACGACATTAGAGAAAAAATACCGTGCCTATACAATTTAACCGATATAGTGGCCAACATTGATCTTGTTTTCTCGTTCGCTTATCAAAGTTGTTGTTGCAATTATGTTCGGCCAAACTTTACCAACTACACAGAATTGATCAATGTATGTATTTTGGAATTCATATCACATTTCGTTTTTTCCCGATTTTTTTTCGAGGTTCCTTTTCCTTTTTTTTCGCATTTTCATTGTATTTCGCTTTTGCTATTTTTCCATCCCTGCCAGGCAACCCATCCAATTCTCGATAAAATATCTGGCTCGGTGGCCAATAGTATTTTTTTAAGTAATGATTTGAACTTTTACATAATCACCGGGCCCAATATGAGCGGCAAGACCACGTTCCTGAAACAGATTGCGTTATTGCAGATAATGGCACAAATTGGCTCTTTTGTACCATCTGAATATGCTTCATTTCGTATTTGCGATAAACTTTTTACCCGAATGGCTTTGAATGATAATCTCCAAATGAATAGCTCCTCGTTTATGTTGGAAATAAAAGAGCTACACTACATTCTCAAAGTATGGTGAATTCTTTATTTTTCCGATTCTGTCTATTTTCTTAATCTCGTTTGTCTCTTATCTTTGATTTTTTTGTTCTTGCTCCGTTTGTCTTGGTTTTCTTGAATTCAAATGCCAACTCATTTGGAACATTGGAACCACATTTTCCGTTTATCAAATGTCATTTTGTTATATATATTTTTTCTTCATCGTTTGGTCCTCCAAGAATCAAACTTCTAATTGTTTGATTTTAATTGATGAAATGGGCCGAGATAGTACCATTGATGGATCGTTTTCAACATATTGGTCCATTTGCGAAGCATTGCTCCTATCGCCATCATTCACTATGTTTGCTACACATTTTCTTCAACTGACTGCATTGGGCAACTACTTTTTGAATGTAACCAATCATCATTTCTCTTCGGAGATAATTGAAAGTACATACATAGATCAATGTTCCATTCTTATTTTTAATGAATTTTTTTTCTTTTTCCCCCTCCTTTCTACGACCCATTCGTTTTGTCCAAAAATAAATGAACGAATGGAATGTAATGTGATAGATAACTCTGTTTGCAAGTATCCACATTTATTATTACCCGGATCAACCAAAGAACGATACTATGGAATTAAGTTGGCCGAAATCTCTGGCATGGATCCAAATATCATTTCCTATGCTAAACAAGTTTCATTGAAATTGTCCGAGAATGATCCAATTATTTTGGAGAACAGCATGAGTGAAAATAACATCAAAGAATATCAAGCTCAGTATAGACTATCAGCTAAATTGATTCATTTGATTGAAGACAAACAGCAAACAATCAACGATGATCTCATCAGACGTTTACAGCTTGAATATGAAGAAACCAAGCAAATTCTTTGAGTTTAACTAGAACCAAACATTAATCTTCGGGTGACTGAAGTTAATTGGTAAAAATAATTAAAACTATAATCCTTATTCTGATCAACAACAATATCCGCAAACTTTTGGTTTAATCATAATTTTTATTAGGTTAATTAGTTTTATGTTTTTTTCTATATTTTCGTTAGAAGTTGTTTTGTTGATTGATTGAATTTAAATGGTGCGTGTCATCGATCCAAGAACCAATGCTATTGCATAGCTATTGTTTTTCATTATTCTTCAATTATTCATTTGATCGACATTGGCTGACAAAACAACAACCACAACCACCACCACCACCACCACCAGACCCCGACCTTATTTGCGCTTGTGTTTAAATTTGTGTCTCAATTAATGATGATGCTGGCAACAAAAAGAGCGGAAAAACTTTCTCCTCTCCGGAACAATTGCTCAAAGTTAATGTTTGTTCCCGAACATCCGTTGTCACGCTAGTAGCATCTTCTTCGATGTTCCGTTAGCGATCATTCTTTTAGCTTTTGGCTTAAATGGTATTTTGAGATAAAGACAATTTTGTTTGTTTGTTTGTTTGTCTGTTTTTTCTTGGGGGTTCAATTTGGATCTTCTTCCAGTCAATAATGTCTTTGTACATCACAGTTTGGCATTTTTCGAGAGTAAGAAAAAAAATACACTTTTTATATTCGTTTTTTTTGTCGTTTTCATTGCGCTATTCGCTTTGATTTTTTTCCCTCCTCCGGAAGGCTGGGCCCTCTCCCCGCGTTTCGATTCGATTCATTGTCATAGAAACAAAGTAGATTAAATGTAGGCTGAGATTTATTTAAATTAAAAAAAAATCTTTTCTATTGATTTTTCCCTCCTCTTTTTATTTGTCGCTTTCTTTTGCTTTTAGTCTTCCCCCCGCCTTCGCTATAGCTCGTTCTCGCTCTCGCTATAAATCGCCTTTTTCCCCATCGTTCTCTCTCTATTTCTCTCTGTCTGTCTGTATATCTCCCCTTTCTTTCTGCGCTCCTCCTTTTTTGCCTGTTCATCTTCTCTCTTCATTTTCTTAGTTTTTCGCAACCACTTTATTCAACCCGTTCATTTATTTTACCCTAACACACACCCAAACTCTTGGTTGGTGCACATATTTTATACTGTTCACTCTCGCGCTCTCTCGCTCTCTGGCTCTCTCTTTAGTCAAACTCTTCAAACACTCTTGATCGAAAGATTCGGGTTGATTTGTTGAATAAATAAAACTTAACGAATAGTATTTGGGGAAATAATAAGATAGATATGGAGCAAAAAACACCAAAAAAGAAGAAGAATGAAATAAAAAGAAAATCGGAAGGAAATTCAGCCTTCTTCCTCTTTTATTTTTGGCGGAATTTCCGAAGGGAGAATGGAAAACATTTTTCGAGAAAATATTTCGAATCAATGAAGTATAAGTATATAAGATGGTTGCTGGAAAACGCTCCAATTATATGAAATAACCATCTCCAAAAATAAGGATAATCACCCTGCACTTATGGTTTCCTGTTTTCCCTCCAAAAATTTCTTTCTTTCTCAGTTTCGATTTGATAAAAGTTTTAGGAATAAAATGTGTTTAAGTGGGTGTGTGCGGGTGTGCGTGTGGGTGTGTGCGTTTTGTTCCGACGGAAACTTACTTTGCTTTATAATAATAATAATAATAATAATAATTACATAATGATTCTTGTTGTAAGCCTTGAAGAAGAAAATATGGATTTTCATAATGACGATGATGATGATGATCATAATCAATATCGCGGCAAAGTTTAGTTGGTTCTAGGAAAAAGTTTTCGCCCATGAAAAGATGCCCACCATGATGTAGATGATGATGATAGAGATGTTCAGGTACCGATGAAACATGCTAGGCGAACAGACAAAGTGGGTGGAGATTCCAATAATAAAGCCAATATCATTATTATTATTATTATTATTATTATTATTATTGATTGAACTCAAAATATATTAAGAAGATTAGTTCGATAGATATGTTCGGAAATTTGATTGATCGTTTCAATATTTATTTATTTATTTCAGAATTATAGCATGGCTTGAATCAATGGCCATGGCCATTTCCTAGCTGAATCCTAGATCGAGAAACTTTTGGTGGAATCCGCCATCCGATTCAGAATGTTCACAATGAACACTATCAGCCGAATAAGGATTCGGGATTCTTTTGGGGAGAAACGATTCTCCATCTGCTTGTGTGTGTATTTAGAGGATTATTCTCTTTTGGTTTGTTTTGGTTCTGGTATGGGTGGCGCCGCCCGATCCAGACATCGACGGAGATTCATCAGATGAGAGAAATAGATGGTAGAAAGTAAATTCCGTTTATTCCGTTAGGTTTACTGAAGAAGAAGATGTTTGTTCTGTGTTAGTTTGTGTTTAAGGTTAGCTTTTCCGCTTAGCCCCCTCTGTCTGTCTGTGTTCGATAATGAATTCTTTCAATTTGTTTAAGTTTGAGCTCTCCCTTTTTTTTTAGTCGGGTAGAGTTTGTCTGTCTGTACACTAACCAGAATTATTTGGAATTTGTGATTGGAGGATGAAATCAGCCTTTGTCGCTTGCTTGCTTGCTTGCTTGCTTTATTCTTATTCTTCTTCTTCTTTAATATCTTAGCTACTACAATAATCCATAAATATTGCTCAAAATAAGCATAATGATGATATCCAGTGAACCAATATTAAATTGGTTCCGTTTTAGCAGTTGTTCTTGTTGAATTTTTCATCAGAAACCTTTGGAGGAGTATTCCTTGAATTGCCATTTTTGATTAGATTGAATTGTGTAGTGGGTGTGTTTGTGCCTTGGTTTTTGGTCCTTGGTCGTTCGGTCTTTCTTATTTCTTATTCTTCTTCTCATCCTTTTTTTTCTGCGGATGTATGTCAAACAATCCAAGATGTGCACCAGGAGGATTCAATCATCCATAACGGTACGCGCCTGAAATGAAAAAGATGAAAGCCAAAAAAAAAGATGCAAAAAAGTTTTGCATCTTTTTCGGATCATGCGAGAGAGCGAGTGAGAGAGAGAGGGAGAGAGGGAAAATATGAAAAATTCCGCCAGATAATGTTGAAGACATTCTCTCTGGCTCCGGCTTGAATGATAGTGTTTGAGATATGATTTTGCTTTGGGAAACTTTTTCGTTCGAACTTCTTGCTACTTCTTCTTCTTCTTCTTCTTCTTCATCTTCTTCTTGGTCGGACACATCGCAAGTCGCGGAAACTTTTTCATTAAATGATAGCCAGAAAAAAATAGAGAACGTATGTAAGAAGAAGCATCCAAGATCGTGCAAAACACTCCTGGATAAGATGACCCAAAATATGTCCATGTTTACTGTCCATGATGTCCAACCAACCAACCAACCGACCATCCAAAATCAAATAGTCGGAGTACACACACACATCGAGGTGCAATATGTTTTCGTTATGTTGATGGAGACATTTCTGAGCCTACGACAAGTGGACTTAATTCAATCAATTCTACAGTTCCAACAACGTCGGCAAAAATTCAGATAAATGGATGGATTTCGTTTGCCATGTTGACACACGCACAAATACACACAAACAGACACAAACTAGTGTATTTCCGGCCAAGAGAAAGATAAATAAATAGACAGGCGATTTGACACATTTCCTCCGCCCATTTGCCGGTTTGTCCCCGTGTTTGTATGTGTGTATAACTGTGTGCGCGCGCAAAATCTGTAGGTGTGTCCAGGATGTCTCTTGGATAGCAAATATGATGAATAGCATAGCAGTGGCCATAGGTGGAGCTTCTCCTTCTCCTTCTTCTGCTGCTTCTATTTTGGATAGTCTAGATATAATGAATCTGGGGCTGGGATTCGTAAAACTAAAAGCTTGAAATGAATTTTTTGTTGAGAACGCGCTCTTTGAAAAAAAGATTAAGTGAAATTCATTTTTTTTCATAATAATATTTTTTCCCGCCAACAAAAAAAAATGAATTTGTAAAGTATTTTTGGAGCGAAGTGAATAGAAAAAAAAAATCATAATGACGATGATGATCAAGTGATAGTAATAATGGAGTTTTGAATTTTCTTTTTCACACTTTTCATCACACTCTGGATCCCGGCAAAAAAAAAGAGTGTTGAATGCAATAGTGGAGATTCCGAGACCGAGAGTTTTAGAGTGTGTGTGTGTGTGTGTGCGTGTAGGAAGAGAGCTCGATGGCGAACAAAAAAAAATTTGTCAGAATTATAATAATGAGAAATGATTGAGTGTTTTGGCTGGCTGGCTGGTTGGCCTGTCTACGGCCGCGAAACCGACAACGACGACGACGACGACGACGACGACGACGATCCAGTTCTCGGACTCAATGGATGGCTGGATCCTAGTAAAAAAAAAGTAGATGTGATCCATGTATGTGTGTGTGTGTGTTGGATCGAATATTTTTTTGCCATCATCATCAACAACATCGAGTGTGTGTCACACCAATGGTTTGGATGAATGATCTTAGTGCTAAGTGATGCTTGCTGGCTTGCATAGTTTCATCGTTTTTTTTTTATTATTCTCGCTCCATCAAGGATCCACCAAAGATATCTTTAGTATATTTTTGGTTCTGGAGCTTTCGAAGGAAAAGAGCTTTGGAAATTCTGCGATGATGGTGATGATGGCATGGTGATAGTCCAGGCTGGTATCCAGGAGAGAATCCTAGGCAGCAGCAGCGACAGCAGTGTAATAGACGTGACTGAATATTCTTTTTCTTTTTCTTCTTTTTTTTTTCGTCGGCATAACAAAAAAAACCTAAATATAACTGCAACCTTCACAGTGTGCAGAGGATCCTAAGAGATAGTTAGATTTTTTTTTCTTTTTTTTTTCGGAATCTGGAGACAAATAGCCTCAGATATCAGGCACACACACACACGCACGCTAACAATAAATGGATGATGGCTCCTTTCTTGGCTCCCAACCAACCAACCAACCAGCAAGGCAAGGCAGCCAGCCAGCCAGACAACCAACCAATCCATCCATTCAAACCAATCAATTCAATTGGAACGCCAAGAAAATCCAAAGAACCGAAGAGAGGAAGAGAGAGGGAGAGGGAGGAAGAGAGTTATAGACACACACAGTCACAACTGTGTGCAAACAAATCAGCCAGAATTTACTCGGAGCCAAGTCAAGCCAGAAATAAAAAAAAAAGAATGAAAGAAAGAAAGAAAGAGTAAAATAATACAAAATGATAGGGAGCGAGCGATTGAGCGAGATTGAATCCAATTTTATATCCACACATACAGACAACACACAGTGAACACACAGAATAAGGGCTTCAATTTTGCTTGACCAGAGAGAATCAACCAGATGAACCAGAAGGGAGAGAGAGCGAGAGAGAGAACAGAAGCGATCCGCCAAAAAAAGGCTGTAGTTTTTTTTTATATTTTCATTCGGTCTGGTCAACGCGCTCAATAAAACAGAGTGAGAGATCCCGGTCCACAAGGTCCGGTCCGGCTGCCTCCAGTATAGCGGCCTCCAATGATTGCCTTCCAAAAAAAAAATATTGGCTTTTCACTCTCATTCATTCAATTGATAGTTGAAAAAATTGAAGTTTTTATTGCGGCGTTTGTGTCTGCTTGCTTTCGGGTTTTCGGCCCGAAACAAACAAAAAAATGTAGGCGTGAACCACACACACACACACGCACACTTCCATTCTGGATTCTGGATTCTGGATTGTTTTCTGCCTATTTCGCAATCTCTCTCTCTCTCTCTCTTTCGGCCTATTCGGCGAGGGCGGGTTTTTTTCTTCCTAGCCAGATTTATTTATTTATTTATATCGCACTTGAACTACTGGCTGAAAATCAGAATCCAGAATCCAGAATTGGTTCTCATTCTCGAACCAATGTTTTCATTTATTTCTCAATTTTCTGGCGCCCATATTAGGATGAGGATTTTTCGTTTTTCTATTATTTGATTTGAAATGAAACAACAACGACTACAATGAAGCCATTAATCACCATTGAATGACCACCACCACCACCACCGACACCATCTTGAACACCAAACAACAATCAAATCTTGCCGACCAGACATTCTGTGGATGGTCATTTCCAAGGTCTGGTTCCCAATGTGTGGGTGTGCGTGTGTGCGGCAAACTGTCGGACCATATACACACAATCATTCATGGAGTGAGGGTATGCGGTCCATCAACGAGCACCAGAACCATCAGATCTCGGTTCTGGTTCCATCACACACTCAAATCTCAAGATTCAAAAAGGATCCCAAGTCCTAGGATCCCAGTTATGATATTAAATTTTTTTTTCTAGCGTCCAACTCCGTTAAAACCAGAGTTAGAGAATTAGAGAGAGGAAGCGAACAACAAAAAAAACCGGACCAATGGTCCCTTGTTGGAACAATGTTGTTGCTTGTAGCTGTGTGTAGTATTATTATTCTCAAGCACAATCAATTTGAGAGAGAGGAGAGCGTTCTCTGGAGTTTTGCACCGAAAGTGGAACAAAGTTTTCATTGAAAACTAATTTAATTAATACGGTTCACGCCCTTCTGGTTTATGCACTGCAACGCCTCCTTTCGCAATCCAAGTGAAACGAATAAACAACAAAATTTACTGAAAAAAAAACAATAATTTGATTTCTTTCAATCGCGCACGCTTGTGCTTGTGTGTTTGTGTTTGTGTGAAAGATAGGGAGGAGGATCATGAAATGCCGCCCTCTTTAACATTATCCAACACACGCACACAATATACAAGGTTGTCGTTTTTTAACACTGGTTTTTTCCGGAATCCCATTTCCCATTCTGTCTGTGGTGTGTGTGCATGTGGCACCATTATGTCTATTCTCTATTGTTGTTTTGTATTGTGTTGTGTGTTGTGTGTTGTGCAGGGTTTCAATTAATCCTCTATGTTATTCGTGTTGATCCCCAATAGAGATCCTGGCGCTTTTGTTTGGTCTGGCTAGACCGCATCAACCCCAAAAAAGGCACATACTGATACACACAGACACGTACTCTTATGAGTTAAAACTGGCACACACAAAGCAAAATCATGTAACTGGAACAACAACAACAAGAGGAACACCTCTGTGCACAGAGACACATTAACGAACAGAACGACGTACAATGAGAACGCAAATCCAATCATACTTTAGCCCTACCCCTTTACACAGTCCCCTGTTTCTCACAAATGAACATATGAACACACAAACATATCCACATAATGATAGAAAGATAGAATGCCCGCCCATTTCCTTAGGCACACACCCCTTTGTTGCCCACACGCACCCACACACACACACGCTTATTTCCGATAGTAATAACAATAATAATAATAATAATAATAATAATGTGAAATAATGTAATGATAATAATGATGATGATGAAAATAATAATGAATGAATGAATGAATGAATGAATGAATGAAAACAGAAACCGAAAACCAAGAGAAAAAAAAATGAATAAAAAATAAAGAGAAAAGGAAAGAGAGAAATGAGAAGAACAAAAAAAAAATTGTAGCCAAACAGGCTAAAATCAGCTACATTGCACTTGGAACAACACACTGTTAGGAACAACACACATATAATGTGTAGAGGAATTACGAATTTTCTGGTTCCAACAGCAGCATCCAACAACAGAATCATTGGATGTGTGGCCATCATGCGTGTATCCACGCAAGAAGTAGTTCGGTGTTTGTATCCGGAGCGCCCAGGCCAGCATCCTGCAGCAGCATCAAATCGACCTGTTGTAGTAGCAGCATTGGTAAAAAGATCCGAAGATTCGTATAACGAAACAGAAACTTTCGAAAAAGAAGAAAAAAAAAGTTATAATTCCCTGGCAAATGGTATTGGTTCCTTTGCACCATTCCAAACGGAATACGACGATGATGATGTTGAATGTTGAGTGCAATTTTGGTTCGATGTGCACGCTGGTCTATATGCGGATGAGATCCAGCATAACGGTCGGTCGGGCTGTTGGTGCACAAACATAGGCCGCAAATTTTTAGCGATGCTCTTGGATAATCGGAACCCCACCATACACACACAGACAGACACACGCACACACACGCGAAACGCCGAGTATTCAAAGATGCTTCTGGTGTGTGTTATAATAATAACAATAACAAGAAGAATTGTTATTATTCTTGTTTAGAAACCTAAACATCCAGCAGCCGAAACGGTGAACGGAAAGCCAACGACCACGACAACAACAACAACGACAATATCAATAACGACGACGACGATCACGACGGCGAAGACGACGACGACGACAACCACGACTACAACACCGTCTCAATATCATCATCACCACCAACATCAACACCGAACAACCACATCATTTCGGGTAGTCTGCTGTTCCAAGAACATTGTGGTTTTGTATCTGTGTGCATTCGGTTGCATTAGCAGCGTCGATAATAATAATAATAATAAGCAAAAAATAAAAATATAAAATAACCGCTTGCTCTGCTTCTTGCTCTCTAAATTGGTGTGTGTATGTGTGTGTGGATGTGGGTGTGTCTGGATCTTATTTAGATGGTGGTTATGATAATGATGTGAATGGGTGTGGAGGTGTTGGATACAATGGCGATTCGTGTGCCACATCGTAAAAAACCATAATCATAATTTATTTTTCAATAATTCGATGCAAATGAATTCCTGATAAGGAATAATAAGAAGAAAATTTTCCAGCTTCTTCGTACTTATTATTATTATTATTATTATTATTATTTTTATATTCTTATATATATTCTGGAATTTGTTCTCGCTTTTGTTACACACACACACACACACAAACACACACGCAGACACATAATACAATCAACAATCTTCAAAGCATGAAGATGATGAAGTTGATTCTGGTCGAAGCGCCAAAACCGTAATAATTTTTTATTATTTTCGCCAGAAAAAAAATTTAAATTCAATTTTGGCCAGAAAATATAAAAATCTTTTTCCGGAACATCCCTCTTGTGTTTCGATCCGTTCGATGGTCATTCCAATTCTGATGCCCGATGGCGACACTTGTTTGACCGAACAAAAAAAATGCAAGAATAAAATGATCCATCGAGTCGAACCTTGACATATGCTCGGATGAATGAATGGCATTCCGGCATTCACAGCAGCATTATTATTATCATTATCGTAGTCAGACATCTTCTTTATTCTTTTGTTCACTACCATCTTGACGGCGACCATCAAGAAACCTCGAGAAAGAAGAAGCAAAAATCATCCGCCTCATTCTCTCTCTCCCTCGCTCCTCGCTTTCTGCTTAGAATCCACTGCTTAACAATAGGATTGGTGGTGCAAACATCATCTTGATAATCATCTCATAATAATCTCACCGACCACCAGCCAAACAAATAATTTTAAAATGTCCAAAACATTATTCTGTATACGATTTACTCGTACATTGATCATATTGCTCATATTAATTTTTATAACATTAACATTGATGCAAATATTTCATATAAAATGGATACCATGGCCAACATATAATCCAATAGTGGCAATTTTATTGGATATATGCTTGGCTATCGGTTTGATAGCCACATTAACACAACATTTAAAAACATTGATCTTTTTCAGTTGGCTATCGGCGCTCACCTTTATGCTCATATTTTTCGGCAACACTGTTTCATCACAATATCAAAGTGATCTTATTGGTAAGTATCCAATGATGGCTAATTCTTATTCTCGTACATTACATTCTTCAAACACGCACACACCTTGCCAATAGTTTCCGCTTCTGGCGCTAAAATATCCTAGATCAGCGGTGAGCAACCTTTTTTTGAATAAGCGCGCCAATTTGAATTTTAAAATATTTTTTGGCCGGCCTCACATAAAGTAGTGTGAAGTAACTGTAAAGTAGCTATGACGACCACTCTGAACACAAAGAACAGAAACACGCCTTCCTCACTTGCTTATAGTATATCTCTTTATCGGTTCAAATCCATACTCAACCCATCAGAGAGAGAGAGAGAGAAATACACCTTCTTCTACTGTTTATGGTGTGTCTTGTCATCAGGTCAAATCCTAGCATTGGACCAATCAGAGAGGGTAATACACTTTCTTCTGCTGTTTATAGTGTGTCTCGTCATCAGGTCAAATCCTCGCATTGAACCAATAAGAGAAAGAAGAATACACCTTCTTCTCCTGTTTTAAACTGCTTGATGGGCGGCACAAAAAAGTTTGAGGCATGCGGCCCACGGGTTGCTTACCCCTGGCCTAGATTATATCCTGGGAAATGAAGCAAACACACACCCACACAGTCGCTAAGCTCATTTCATTTATTCCGTATCTTTGCTTATTCTTGGACAACGTTGGAAAATGAATCGCGAAAAAAAAATACCTCTCCACCTTCGTTCATTGCTTGTTTAGCTAATAAACAGAAATATAAATAACATTTGTGTGCGCTTTAGTACATTGTGGGCGTTACAGAATAAAGAGAACGTAGAATGAGATTCATCCGAGAATAAATTATTTATTTTTAGGGATGAAGGAAAGAGAGAGGGAGACTGAAAGAGAAATTCCCCGATGAAATTGTGTTTGCACAAATTCTGTTCCAAAAGCTTTTGTTCTGAAACCAGAGTCAAGCGTCCGCACACACACACGCCCACACGGACAGAGAAAACGAGATTCTGTTCTTGTTTATAATTAAGAATTACATTGACAATACTGGGAACCTGAAACCTGAAGAGAAACGAAAATAATCCAGGATAGGAAGACCTTAAGAAAAGGAGGAATAATAACTAATCGAAGTAGTGAAACATCGATATTGAAGTGGTGGACATTGTCCAATATTATTATTATTGGAAAATAAATCATGAATTATCTAACTAACATTCATACATACATAGACACACAAAAACACGCCCACTGAATTGAACGAGAATGTCTAGATTTTCAAGAATCTTGGAATAATTGAAAAATACTCTCTCTCTCTCTCTTTTTTTGATTATTGTCATTATACAGGTATGTTCTATTTGCTGTTGATCTGTATTTTGTCATTCACCGATGCCGTATGTATTATCAAATACCGCATGCCTTCTGAAGAAGCTCATCATCCTTTTGTTAAATGCAACCAACCGCCACCATTACCATTACCGTTTCCGCATCATCATCATCCAACATCATTGTTTGATCAACATCATACAATGACCGCGGCCACCACCAATGCAGCATCGGTAGCGGCTATGGTGGCCGCCACATCCGCATCCGATTCTGCATCGTTGATCGCTTTATCTCCCCACTATATCCTTCATCATCATTCACCTCATGCACCTCCGCCTCCACCACCACCACCTCCTCCTCCTCCTCCTCCTCATTCACAACCGCCACCATTATCATCATCACAACCACAATCATCATCATCATCATCGTATCCGTCGGGTGGTGGTGTTGGAGCTAATGCTACATCACCATCGACACCATTACCGCCATCGCTCAATAGCCATAATTGTTATGTTTCCAAAAATGATCCACAATTTCATGCAGTATAGCATCCAATCAATTGAACAAATTTAATTAATCAATCAATCAATTAATTATTTTATCATCATCCTAATTGTTATTGTTTCCTGTTCCCTCAATTAAATCCTGTCGATAAAACACCATGTTCTCTTCGATTCTGTTGTACATAATAATCAGAATAATTTAAATAATTAAAAAAATATTTAATTGAAATTAAATAATCAATCCTTTTCACGAAATCAAAAAAATCTTGTGGTTCTGATTTTTCCCGCAAAGATTTGAAACTGTTTGACAGCTGCTGCCATCTATCCGCGACAAAGTAAATGAATTGGGAAAATCTTAAAAAAGGAACCTTGATCTCGTTCCATCTTCGATCATTATTGGAAAAAAAATTCAATATCTTTAAATTCATTGATTTCCTGGCCGGGCCTACTGTGTGATCCGGCAAAAGTGTCAAAAGTTTTGCCCCGTAAAAAAAGTTGCTACAATTTTGCAAGTATCGATTTCCAATTGATAATGGATATTGAATACGTGTATCAAGTTTTGATGTGCGTGGCCCGAAATCCTCGAAAATTGGTTTTCATTATTATTTGGGCAAAGAATGCACGATCCAAGGGCATGAGAAGCAACCTAGTGTGAACATTCATACGATCATCGATATCAATTGTGTGAAGATTATAAAATCGCCGAATTGAAATCGAGGCTCGAAGTTTGAGAATAATAAATCATTTTCAACGAATAATATGTATCGAAAATTCGTTTTTGTGTGTGCGTGTGTACGGAATAGCAAGTTGGAGAAAAGCAATTTTTTTTGTATCCATTCGCATCCTCTTTGTCAATGGATTTTGGGTTTCAAATGGCCAACAACAACAACAAAAAAAACTTGAACGAAATTTGAGAAAAATCGATCTAGGCCGGAATCAGCAAAAAGAATATCAAAAAGAACTAAAAATCAAAAAGAAAAGTCCAAGTCAGGGAAGCCCATCCTTTTGGTCGCTCTTTGTGGTGTTCAGTGTTCAGTGTTCAGGCCTATCAAACATTTTTGTTCGGCCCACCAAGCATTTCTAAACAGGAGACGAAGCTATATTTCTCTCTCTGATTGGTCCAGTGATGATTTGACTTGATGACGAGACGCACTATAAACCGATTTAACTAGTACTTGTCTGTGCATGTTTGACGCCTATAACAACCGTTTTCCCCTCTGATTGGTTCAATGTGATGCCTTAAGCCGATGATGAGACACACTACAAACAGGAGAAGGCGTATTTCTGTTCCCCATTGTCGTAGAGATGTCGTAGTAGGTCTACATTCTACACTTCTTTATATACGGCCTGCCCCAAAAATTTTTTTTAATTTAAATTGGCCCGTTGATCGAAAGAATTACGGATGTAGAAGTAATGGGCCAGAGTGTCTCTGAGGGCAACTATTGTGACTCACTTGTACATATCAGTATCATGTACATATCTAATCAGAGTGGCTATTGCGCATGCAAAGCCTAATCATGTTCTGTAAATTTTCTGTATATAAACCCTTAACTTTCCAATAAACTTTACCAGTTATTATTACAACGGAATCAGGAATGATCACGTGACCTCGAAATCTTTCTCGAAAGAAATAGTTTGCCTTGCCAGGAAAACTTCCCCGGGAAGGACACGCCGCTGGTTTACAATACCGCCACAAGGTTGTTGCAGATGATTGAAAGTACGCTAACACGATATCCCGAAGAATCAAAAGTGGTAGGAAAATATAATGGTACATCGTTATCAGTTTGTGCTAAATCAATAAATTGTTGTCGTTTGTGACGATAATTATCTCTTGGAAATTGTACTCGTTTTGGGGAAACGTAGCCATAAGCTTTGTAGTGTGATATATCATCGTTGCATTTCTCATCATTAAATGATACAACCCTAAACATCTTTTTTAAAGATTTGATTCTCCAAATTTTCGCAAGAATAAATCAATTTAAATAAGGTGAGAATTCTTAAAAGAATTCAGATTTTATTTCAATTTGAATTTTTTTTAACAAGCGAAATGGCCCCTGCTGCACATCAATGTTTACGTGCCTATTTGCCATGGATATGTACCTCGTTGGCGCTTGGTTATGCTGCATATCTGCATTGGAAATGGGCTAAAGCTAGGAAAAATTCCAAAAGAATCAATAAAGATAAACAATTAGATCGAGCCAATCAAGTGAACATCGATGAAATAGATCGAAGTAAGTATTTCTGATGATTTAAATTGTCAACGAAATCCAACAAACCCAGAATAGTCCCAACTAGTTGCTTTTGCATCGTGAAATCTTCACTAACCAACGAAAATTATAAATCATATTTCTCATAAAAAATCAAGTTATAAAAAATGATTACTGATTTCCACCTGTTATAACTTGGCATTTTGCAACCAACATACAGTTACACTTGTGGACGGCAAATGTGAGAAAAATTGTGAAAAGAAACTTGCAGAAACTTGTTGCCAGCTTGATGTTGAATCTTTATTATCATCAACTCAAAAAAATTGCCCGAATTTTGAAGAATTAAATCCGAATTCGGAACAAATTCAGGCCAACAATAAACATAATAATAAGCGCACAGGTTTCTCCCTATTTGCAGAACAATGTCTTAAAGATGCCGGTAATAATACCGATAATGGTGTATCATGTTCCGTGGAATTTGCCAAAGATTGTGCCAAAAAATGGAAACAATTGACACCGGAAGAGAAACTTTATTACAATAAACTTGCTGCCCGAATGGCCAAAGATGAAAACCAAGAAGCTGCCATAGACAATGAAAATCATTGCCAATCAAATGATCCGCAGGAAATCCAAAATGAATTGATTGAAGTGGATGAAACATATCAGCAAAAAAATAGTAATGTCGAACTGAACAGTCCACAGTTGGCCATACCTTTAACGCGAAAACGATTCAGTTTGAAAGGAGACATTGATGATCTTGCATTTGATATATTTTCCTGTGATGAAATGCCCATTATTCGTGAAGAATTTCGAACTAGTGAAAATCGGCGGATGTCCGGCGCGGAAATGCTCGATGAATTGCTACGTCGATGGGAAAATTTATCACCAGATCTGAAAGATGATTATGTTTCGAAGGCGGTTCTGGAATCATCGATGCCCGAGCAATAATCATAAAATCTAATGATTATGCTAAAAATAGCGACCTTGGCGACCAACCACTTAGCTATAGTTTTATCGGCTTGTTATAATTAAATTCCTGCTTTGTCCCCTTTTCCCTATTACCCTGGCCTCTTTGGATCGATAGATAACCCAAAAAAACGGATTTCTTATTGTCGATGTTATAAATCGAAAAAATTTCCACTTTGTGATGGTACCCATAAAGCTCATAACCAAGAGAATGACGATTCTGTTGGTCCATTGAATTTAGTTTGGGTGGACGATGTTGGTGGCAAAACCGAAGTGAAAAATCCTGACACTTCTGGTAGCGTAAGCGGAAGCGGTACCGACCCCGACAAAGATATGGACATAAAATCGATTGATTCGGAATCACCAAAACAAAGCTCAAACGGTACCGATTCGAATGGTGAATTTGATCAAATCGTCAAAATCAACAACAATGATGATGGTGATAATGGTGCGAATATATCGGATGAACAATTGAGCTCATTGGAGATGATCGATGATAATTTCTCCAGCAACAATGATAATAAAGATAATAATAATGAATCCAAAAAATGATTTGAGAATGTGATCCACACAAAGAGATGAATTTATTCTTTTACCCAATTTTTTTCTACAATTAATTATCATTAATTATTTTTAAATGCATGATGATTATGATTTACCATTCTTGTTCCGGTTGTTGTTTGAAATAATTGTAATTTAGCTCAATCAAACTGCGAAGTTTTTGCAATAATAAAATCGTTTGATGAATCGAAAAATTTAAGTTTTGATTCTGATATTTATTTCGAGAAAAAAAATGGCAAAAAGCAAAGAGAATAGAGAAAAATCAATTTCGTTTTCAAAAAAAAAGAATCTCGTGGTGTGAATATGTTTGAAAAAAAAATCAAAAGCAAATTCATGTTTTTCTCCGGCAAAAAAGAATAAATAAAAATTGTAAAATTCATTTTTCAAAAAAAAAAATAAATAAAATTATCATTCAAGGCTTGGAGGTTTTGGATTCTGTGCATACATTCTTTTTCTATTCTAAATATAAAATGTCCAGGCTGAATGCTTAATGTGTGGCGTATCTAGGTTTCCTAATTTTTTTTTTGTACGAACAACAAATTGTGAGACTTTTTTCTTATTCTGGGGAAGAGTGTCATTCTGGAACCGTGAGTGATTGGGGGATTTTTCTACCGACAATGTATCTATGTTAGATTTGGAGGAATTTTTTAAGGAATAATTTTGTTTCTGGAAAATTTCTAGAGTTCAAGGTCAAGGATACAAATCATGGGCTTTGGGCAAGAGCAGTGTGACGGTTTCTGTGATCGGATTTTGGCCACCATTTCCACCCCTTAGCAGGAATATTTTTTGCATTTGCTGGTATCTTTGCTCAGGGCGCCATTCTTGAACACGGACATCTTTTTCTCCATCCATTGTGGAGCCAGATTCTCGACCACCCTATCGGGATTAACAGAAAGGGGCAAGGTTAAACGGATATCATATGAAATCCGGATATCCGGATCCTTAGATCCTCAAGGATAAATCACTTACATTAACAATGCACTTCTACCTCGAACATCGCTGACAGCATCTCTGTGGATAGGTGGAAAATTATTAAAATTATTATTATTAATTATTATAAATAACAAGGTCAATGGCTTTTGGCTTGAAAGCGGAAGCAAAGCAATATTCATCAAAGCAATCCTGTTTGTTGGCTATAACCAGTGAGGCTATGGTGAGGCTAGTTTTTTGTTTGTGTGGGTCACACCATTTCTAAATCATTGAACCATTGGATATTGGAAATAATAGATTTTTTTTGGAAACAATGGCAACCATAAACGATAATGTCGGTCAGACAGGTAGAGAGAAAGAATCGTGCCAACAAACAATATCGAAAAGTAATTAGAACATACCCGAGTTCGCAGATCATTCTGTTCATACATTCTTCCTTTTCCAAAGCTTTATTGTACATTTTATAGTAAGCATCCATTTTTTCAATATAAGACGAGAATGGTGAATCTTCAATGGATCTTTTGGTTTTGGTGGTTGTGGTACCAAGACTGGTGACGGTTGGCAATAATAAACTAAGGCCGGCTATGGCCAAAACAGGCATCAATATCGAGCTAAGGCCATATTTTTTCAAACCGGATGTGATGCTTGATCCAACCTCGTTGGATTGTGGTTGGATGGCTCCACCAGCTCCGGCCCCACCTCCACCAAAACCGAAAACATTTTGGCCACCATAGGGAGAGCCTTGAGCAAACGCCAAATGGCTTTGTGGTCCCATCGGGCCATTGTATCCAGGATGAACTTGTGAGGCAATGTGTCCGGATGCTTCTGCTTGAGGAACATAACCAGCAAGGCCAGCGGCTGCAGCTGCAGCATTATCGTAGCTTTGCGATGGATTGTTGAAGTATTGTTGCTGAAATTGTGATGCAAGATTGCTCAAGGTTTGTGCGTCAAAACCTTGCGTTTGTGATGGATAATCGTGGCTTAGTTCGGCCGGTGAACTATAGCTGATTTCCGAGCCGGATGCTTGTGCATCCATTTGGCCACCATGTTCAACATTATCATGCGATGATGACGATGGTGATGATTGTTGATGGTTCATCGGTGCATTGTTGGCTTGATGATATGGGCCATCCTTTGGTTTATCTTGTACTGGATAGTAATAATAGTACAGATTTGATTGAGATCCAGAATTCTGTGCTTGATGTTCATGTGATTGGCCATATTGGCCGGACATCGAATATTGGCCATTATTACCCGAACCACCTTGATACACTGGTTGTGAGGGCATTGGACCATTATCATCAGATTTTTTCGAAATGGCTGACACCGCCACCACCGCCACTAATAACATGGCCAAAATCGACTGTGCTTGGAACATCATGGTTTCGATTGATTGATTTTAAATTATAGAACAATAATCAGAATAACGATTATGATGATGATAGGGATGATCAAGTAGAAAAACGAACAAAAAAGATGTCAAAGATTTGGTTGAAGATGTTCGCGCGCGCACACGATATTTGTTGAAAATGTTGTGTGGCCCGAAGATTGGTACCGAGAGTGGTTGTCCGAAGAAGTTTTTTTTCCAAAAGCAAAATTGATATCAACACGGTTGGCGAACCGATAATTTTAATGGCGAATCTTTGTCTCTCTCTCTCGCTTTTTTTTTGCTTTTTATTTATTTAGTCCTTTTTTTCTCGGTAATTTTGCGGTTTTTTCGGATGCTAAAAAACATTCACACAAGCACACCAATCGAATCAAAGAGACAAAACAGAAGCCAAAGAGAGAAAGATAGCTTGTTTTGGGCACTCAAGACAAAACTACAAATAAACACCGATTCGTGTCAAATGTTCTGTAGTGTGTGTTCGATGTCAAAGAAAAACTCCAAAGTTTTTTCTCGGCTTCGACCTTTTTTTGGCTCTTTTTGGCTCTTTTCGGTACTTTTCTGGAAGGCGGGTATCATCGTCTTCTTCTTCTTCCACTTGTTCATCTTGGAAACTGGGCGCCGCGCGAAGAATGCTCAAAGCCTGTCCTCTTCATCCATCGTCCATCGTTTTCAGTGTCCAAACCGAATGGTATTGGCGATGGGAAAACATGTTCATCGAATATTTCTTGCTTCTTGGTCTTTTTAGTGCTTTTAAGGTTATTTTTAGAAGCAAACATCACCTAGAGAAATGGTGTGTGTGCTGATGGTAAAGAGAAAGAGAGCTAGAAAGCAGACAAATTTGCGAAGGAAGTAATTCTGAAGCAAGCAATTTGAACGCGCAAATACAACAGGTAGGCAGGCAGGTAGACAGACAGACAGTTCGGTCTGGCCCCCTTTTCCCCCGATATAACGGTCATAACGGTCTTGACCGGTCTTGGCGGTCAAGACTCCATACTGTGGCTGTTCTCACCGTCGTCGTTTGGCTGGTCAGATAGACGTTTTCTAATTATTTCAAGAAATGGCCACGACGGCCACGGAGATACTCAAAGAAGAGGAAGATTGGCTGGAGACTTTGATTTTGGGAATCAAATCAAATCTTATCTCCGGCAGGTTTTTAATTAAGAGTCCGGCGTTTCGAGAATATCATGCAGCAATAAAACACCAACATTTTGATGTTGTGCAAAATAAGCGAACAGAAAAAAAATTGATGATGATGATGATTCCATCTTGTTCATCGTCCATTCATTCTCGATAATCAAAGTCTGCTTGGCCTAGTAAAACCGAGCCGAACCGAACCGAACCTCGGATTTCATCGTATCCGAATCCATCGTATTCGTGCTTGAGTTGTATATCAAAGATAATTTTACCGAAAATTACAATAATAATAATAATAATAATAATAATGATAAATAAAATGTTTCTAGTGAGCACATTTTTGTCCGAAACATCATCCTTTAACACCAATCACCTTGACCAAAACCAGCACTGGATGACCCGGTTTAAGACCGACCGACCAACCGACCATGGCCATCGATGTGCGCGGCTGGTGAAGAAACCTGCACGACTTGATCTTTATTTATTTTATTTTTTTGTATTTTTCTAGCATATTATTTCGTCCCCGTCTCTCCATGATCATCGAGAAATCCCGATTATGAGAGAGAGAGAGAGAGAAAAAAAAAGATATTAATCATTATTTGGGCGAATATTGATTATTATCACCACTATTATTATAATGCTAAGCTCTAGCATCCCCTTCCCGAGGTAGAAGAATCTTTTGGGAAGACTCGTGACACACTTTTCTCGTTCTCTTAAAATCCTCACAATTTATCTGGCCAGGCACAATTTGATGGCCAAGTTCAGCTTCAAGCAGATTCTGGATTGGCCAGTGAATGATCATCCTCAATTTGGTGGTTGTAGTGGAAACAAACAAAATAATTAAAAATAACGCCATCGTCAGACACTTAACACCAAGTAGTGGATCCCGATGTGGATCCGGGTATATAAGTTTCTTCCAAAAAAAAATCCTTAAAATAGCAATTCGAGGATATTTTTTTTTGGTATTTCTGTGCAAACAGCATCCTGATTTCAAGTACACACATGCTTCAAATGCTTTTTTCCATTTTATATTTATTTATTTCGTTTTTCGTGGTCACAAAAATATAATTTAGAAGGATGTCAGGTGCCAAGGGAAGAAGAATAATGAAGGGCAGATATGGTTGGTTGTGGCTAAAATCTAAAATGCCAAAAAACCTTGACCTTAACTTTGGTCGAAAAGATTAATTATGTTAAGGTTTTTTATTTTCTTCCAACCAAAAAGAAAATCGTCATTATCTTTGTTAAATCTTCAATGGTTTTTATTTGACGGTCGGTCTTCTAAATCTGGGCCACGGCCCAAGGTTTTCATCAGTGCCGCTGATAGACATCGACAGACAGAGATCGATGAACATCAATGACACCGAGGTTAAATTGTCTTGTGCAGAATAAATGTTCACCGTTTTTTTTGTTTTATTATTATTGGCTGAAAACGGGCAATGTGGACCGCAATAGCAGCAGCAGCAGCAGCAAGCATTCTTCCGCATTCTTCGTTTTTTTGTTTTATTCAAAGCAGAAACAAGCTAAAAAGAAGACCTCGAAACCAATGGGGACTGGTCATTCAACTTTGGCCAGCCGAACAAAATACATCGTTTGTCTGATTGGTGTTTTGTTGGTGTAGGTTGGTGTGAAATTGATGGCCAACCTTCC
This sequence comes from Amerodectes protonotaria, assembly GCA_025882695.1. Lineage (NCBI taxonomy): Eukaryota > Metazoa > Arthropoda > Arachnida > Sarcoptiformes > Proctophyllodidae > Amerodectes > Amerodectes protonotaria. Next base: position 155,057 of record JAOZJS010000005.1, on the reverse strand, counting down.
AACGATCAACGATCAAAGATCGATTATTATTATTATTTTTGGGTTTCTCCCAGCTCCAAGCTCTCAAAACTTATTCAATCTAGATTTCTCAGGCATTGAACCAACGGGAACCAACAATTTTTTCAAATAATAATGCTCTGAATATGACCGAATTCGTGGATGATTTTGATTCCATCAAAATTGATCAGAAATGATCATTCAACAGGTTTCAATAAACCGTTGGTTCCGGAAATATGAAGTAGTCGTCGTTTTTAAAATTTGAATGCAGCAACGCCATCTATCGGCAGAAATCAGAACAAATGATAGCAAAAATTTCAAATGTTCTGCAAACTGTATGGCACTTCGCCTTAGAAAGAGAAAGAGAAAGAGGAGGCTAGGATTACGACTGAGAACGAAGCATACGTAGCGTATGCTCCTCCTATGTGCCTACTTGTTGCGGTCTGTTTCTTATGTTTCTATGGCACATTATAGACAGACGCTCTAACTATTGATAGGTTTGACTGATATTCAACCCTGAGATTTAACATGGGGAGGCGGTTCAATTTAAAACGTTCTACACGAGTCTGTTACGAAATTGCACTCTCAAAGAGTGTCTTAGAAATATAGAGAGAAAGAGGCCAGGCCTCCTCTTTCAGACTTAAGGCTTTCCCAAAGGCTCAAGTATAGCAAAGGCATTGAATAACATTCTGCCTTAAAAAAAAAATCAATTCACTTCGGACATGGCTCATAGATGGCGCTGTCATTTTAGCGTTTGTACTTCAATTGTAGTTCTATTCAATAATCAATAGATGGCGCTCTATGTTAAATTCAAATTTTTCAATTTCGAATTTTTTTTGCACATCTGCTACAAATTGGTTTGGTTCGAGCTAAAATTGGAATTTATGAAATTTTTAATAATAGACTCAATAATATCACACACACACACCCACACACACAAAATAAATCAAGCAGGACCGGATAGGAAACAAAAGGACAATTTATTTTTGAACCGGGGATAAAACTTGAAAAGGCGCCTGATGAAGCCAATTTGACTGGTGAGAGAAAGGAGCCCAAGTTGGTTGGTCCAAACATTCTGGTTGATAAGATTTAGTTTTCTCAAAAAAAACGCCGACCAACAGCAACGACAATAGTTCAATATTTTCAAGAACAAGAATAATGAGAATCGGTCGGCCCGCGATCGGCCGAAACCAGCGGGTAAACAAACAGCTAGCCAACCAATGTCGTCAGGACAACCAACCATTTGTTTCAAAAACAAAAAAAAATGCTTCACACACTCGCATATACACTCGCATATATTCTGGTGATCTGTCACAAACATATGCTTTGTCGGGTATTCGTGTGTGTGGGTGTGAGTGGGTGTATGAAGCGAGCAAGAGCATTGCAATCATCATCATCATCATTGTCGTTGTTGTCGTTGTTCGGTGTGTCGGTGTTTTTGATATGTGAAGCAATAATTTCTTGGCTTGCTTCTTTGATGCATATTGTTCCAACAACAACAACAACAACAACGACAACTGGCCATTGTCTTTCGTTCTTTTTTCTCTCGCTAGTTCCAAGTCTTGTTGTTGTCGAGAACCAATTGTGTCCGAAATTGTCACTTCAAATTTAAAACAAAAAGAAGCTGAAGCTGAAGAAGAAGAACAACTAGGCTAACAACTTTATTAATTGTCATTTGAAGTGTGTGCGTGTTGGCGCCAAAATGATGGATTCGTTTGCACCACCACTACCACCAGCACCATCATCATCATCATCAATTGACAATGTCCACGGCAACCAGAATCCTCTGTTGTCCTCTCTACTATCCGGTGTGTTATTTGTAGATGATCAAAACAATGATTCCATTCGATTATTAGATCCGAAAGTATTGGAAAAATCCGTTCAATTACAGAATCTGATCAATATGTTTTTGGAAAGTAAGTTTTAGCAAATACGCCCAATGCCTACGCCCACAATGGAACTGATGAATCTTTCTTCAATTTGTTGTTTTTTTCGCTTTCTGGCTTTCTGGAACTGGCTGTTCAATCCAATCGTAAAGAGAATGGCGATTTCAAGAATACCGTTACGAATTTTGTGCTAACATTGGACCAAATGTCCGACCAAGTGGAACAACATAAAATCAAAGTAATCAAATTTTGAAGCCATATAATTCACAATCATCTTTGAACAATTTGTTTCCCCAAAATGAACCTAGATGCCTCTCTCTCTCGCGCACGTTCAAACTTGACTCGGCTTGACTTGTAAATTATAAACCGCCTTCCCAATGTAAATCTCATGGTTGAATATCAGCCAATCAACCAATCAAAAATTAGAGTGATAGCCTATAATGTCACATGATAATAGAAACAGAACAAAAAGTAGGAGGAGCATACGTTCTTGGTCATCTTAGCTTTCACAGCGTTCGGAGGCTTAAAACAAGGCAAAAGAGGTGTCAAGGATCTCGGTTTGAATGCGCATTAGCACCCTGCTCGAGCCCAAAAATGTTTTCAAAAGTATCCATTTATGATCCCCATTCGGAGGTGGTGATAGTTTATCATATTTCTTACACGCACATGCCGATATTGGAGAAAACCGTGGCGGAATTGTGCGTGTGTGTGAATTGAATGAAAGATTGTTGGGGATTTTTTTTCCTGTTTTACTGAAAAAAATGGACTTGGGACTGGCCACTGGGCGATCACTGGGCCAATGAATGATTCAAAAAAAAAATCCCCAAAGTCCGAAACGCGGGAAACAATCAGAATAATAACCGTACAACCGTTGAAATTGTTGAAAACGGAATTTTTTTCCCGCTCTTCGGGAAAGAAACAAAACAAACGACCAAGAACAACAAGAATGACCGAAAAAAATAAAAATAAAATGTGTCCAAAATGGCTACCTTTTGGCCATATTTATTCGCTACTATAATGTTCCGATTTGGTTGGCTGTTGTTAGTCGTTTGGTTGTTGTTCATTCGGTTTATTTGATTTTGATGGCCCAGAATGACCATCATCATCATCATCGACGACGACGACTTGCATCAACAATGTTGTTGTTGTTGGCGTGCCGATGTTACGCTTTAGTGGTCGTTAAATAAATATTTCTTTTTTTTTTGTTGCTTTTCGTTCGGTTTCTTCGAGTTCACAACCCTGGAACCTTAAGCTTTCAGTCCTTCTTGGAACGATTTTTTTCCTCTCGCTCTCTCTCCCACACACACACTACATCCTATGGGGAAACAGATGAAAAGAAGAAAGACTATTAAAATGAATTGATCGAAAATTACAAAACAATTCCTTAAACTCTCTCACTCTCTCTCGCTCGCTCTCGCTCTTTCTTGTTCCGTTTTCATACTGGCAGTGTTGGTGGTGTGGAACGGTTCGTGTGTGTGCATGTGTGTGTGGATCAAACCACCATAAAAAAACAATATAAATTGACTTTAGCTTGTTTTCGTTTCGTTCATGATTCCACCAATATTCTGAATTGAGCCAAGCTCATTGGACTCGGGCGGAAGCGGACACAGAGAGAGAGAGCCAGATCAATTATTCATTCATACGAAATGTATGTGCAAAAAACATATGCAGCGATTTTGCATTCAATAATTTTTGGTTCTGTTTCCACTCTTTTCCACTTTCTCTCGCGGGGTCTTGTGTGATCCATAATGTTTAATTCGGGAACCATAGAATGCAGCTAGAGGGACAGAGAGAGCTAGAGGGAGCGAGAGAGATGAAAAACAAAAGCTTGGAAACATTGGGTTACACAAGCATTATATAATTTTGATAATAATAATAATAATAATAATCGTAATCATAATCATAACCAAAGGATCTATATTTCAAATGCAAATATGGCCCTAGAACAATTTATTAATTATGTAATATAAATTGTTGGCTACCTACCTCCCTCCCTCCCGCCCCGCCCCAGAATCCTCACATAATATAGCTCTCTTGGACCCAACAAGCAAGCAAGCAACACACAATCATCATCATCCATATTTCACTTACACACCCACACACCCACACACAATGAATCCCTGGATTCTGGATCCAAACAAACAAACAACCAGGAGGATATATTTCGGGGAATATTGTATCCTCCTGGTTGTTTGTGCAAGATGAAAAGTTAAGAGAAAATTTTGCATAACACACACATCTCTCCTGTGATTTTTTGGATTCTTTTTGGATTCTGTGTTTGGCCGTCGGGGGGGGAGTGGGAGTGGATGCCTGGTCAAATTCAGCAGGCAGGTTTTGCTTCGGAAACAACAAAAAATACCAACAGAAATACCAAAATAAATTGACTTCAAATTTTTTGGAAACTTTTTCTTCATTTGCCCCCCCCGAACGAGTGGGTGTGTGCGTGGCCATGTATTTGGCATGTTTTCGGGTGCACCAAATAGCAAGTTTGGCTGTTGTTGTAACATTCTATGATAATGCTTTGGGTTGTGTGCGTAAGTCTGTGTGTGTGGTGGTATGGCGTGCAAGAGACTCGAAGAATAATGATTCATAAATAATGAATCAATAAACTTGCTGAGGTACACGCCCACCATGCCGTACACCAGCCGCCACCACCCCAAAAAAAGAGAATATTATTCATTGAGAAATAATATCACAAACACACACACACACTCACACACACACACTTGGAGAGCAAAGTATTAAGTATATTACCCGGGCCCGGGTTCCTGTATTATATGCATATTATTTACATATTATTTTCCATTGCTTTTCCAACATAAAACATTTACATGCCGATGGTTTGATCCTTGAATGATGCTGTTGGAGATGCTAAAACAATGTCGGTCATGTCGGTGTTGGATCCGACTTAATTATTCAACAACAACAAGAAACAACAAGCCTTTGTTTACCATGAGAACCATGTACTCTCTCTCTCATAAATAAAATTAGCCTTGCCACTTTTTTTTCTGTTTTGTTTTGATTAATGGATGGATTCAACTGGATTCTGGATTCTCCGGTTGGAATGTCTCATAAGATTCGGAAGGATCCTTTTGAAGAGAAGAGAACCAAATCAAGCTCTCTCCTGAGGTTTTCCAGTGGTGGCATGATGAATTCACTTGCCGTAAATTCTAAGCTTATGGTCACAATTTTGAAGAGAGAAGCAAACACTTTGGACACATTGAAACCGAAAGCAATCGGTCAAAATTTCGAGGACCACCACCAAGTAGGAAAAGAATGGCAAAGCGCGCGAAAAAAAAATCTGTGATTATAATTATGGCGGCCACCGTCGTCGTTCAGGGGTTAATCCATCAAACACTTTCACAATAGGCCCCACTTAGGCTCCTCCCACTTTTGTTTCATGGCGACCAATAATTAATTATGAATCTTCTTTTTTTCTTCTTCCTTTTTCATTCTTTCCTTTATCGAAAGGCAATCGGATCTCGGAGCTTAATCAAAGCACTACAAATGGAAAAAGATTCATTGAAAGAACAATATAGAAATTTGATACGAGAAAAAAAGCTGGAATTAGAAAGGTTAATTTTCTTTTCTAACTTCTCTATTTGTATTGCATGCGCAAACACCCGCCCACGCCCTTGTCCAAGTCACGCCCCACAAATCATAGATGAAAATGATAAATGATTGAGAGCAGAAACCATTGCGCGAGTATGAAAGAAAATTATGAATCCAGTTTAAACTGAACAAAAGTTTTTTTTTGTAACGGTATTGAACCGAGAAGAAAAGAAATAGTGCTAAATTGTTTTCATCATCATCACACACACATTTTTGTTTCCCGCTCAGCTTGGAACTAAATCTAACCATCATCATCATCATCATCATCATCATCATGATCGTTTGGCTCGCGCGTCCGATCCATTTTCGGATCACTACACTCAATAACTTTGTTGTGTGTGTGTGTTCGGAAATGGCAATCCGATCACTTTGTGCCACCGAAAAAAAAATATTCTTGAAGTGTTCAAGGAACTTTCTCTCTCTCTCCGCATAGTTTTTCCGGGCGAGAATCGAGTCACGTTTCGGGCCCGAAAAAAATGTGCTTTCCAAAGAATTTTTTGTTGTTTTTTTAAAAATCAAAAAAAAAGAAAATCTTTGGATTATTATTGTCATGGCTGCTCTGCTGCTGTGGTGTGGTTGTTGTTGGCGGAAGGGAGACGAGGATGTCCATAAAATTATAATTTGCAGCAACAGCAGCACTACCATAACCATTGTTTAGCGGAATCGGGAATTCGGCGTCCGGAACAATGAATGAATGAATTGATTGAATAAAGGCTGACCAATAATCCTTGCGGATTCCTTAATTCCTATTCCTGGCCATATTCTGCTTGCTTGCATACAATACTGCTTATAAGGAGGATTATCTGAATATCTTTTCCTTTTCCTCTCACTCTCTCCCTTGTTTTTATATCCCAAAGAATGCAATTAGAACATGAATTGCTTAAACGTGAAGAATTGGAACAAAAAAATCTATTACAAATGTTTCAGCAGCTTAAACGATAAACGATATGAAGAAGAAGAAGAAACCGACCAACCAACATGGCTACAAGGGATGTTCGCGACACAGTAGCCATTGAAAATGTATCAATGGATTGTAACCATAATTTTCATGACCATAATCATAACAATAATAATAATAATAATATTAATAAGAATAATAATAACCATGATCATAATTAATAATAAAGAAAAAAATCTTCTTTTGTCTGTTTTCCTTAATTATTTGATTCCATTTTGTGTGTACATCAGCGATGTGCAACCCGCCGAACACGGCACACGGAACGCATGCAGCTCATCAAGCACTTTTGTGGTGCAGCCCACTAAACATTTTTAAACCGTAGAAGAAGCTGTATCCCTCTCTCTCTGTGATTGGTTCAGTGTGCTGATTTGAACTGGTGACGAGGCACACTATACACACAATAGAAGAAGGGAAAAAGGCTGACCAATTTTTGCAGAAGCTGTGTGCCTCTCTGTGATTGGTATAATGTGATGACGCGAACCGATGACAAGACACACTTTGAACAGTGGAAGAAGCAGTATTCTTCCCTCTCTGATTGGTCCAGTGTGCTGATTTGAACTGGTGACCAGGCACACTATACACACAGTAGAAGAAGGGAAAAAGGCTGACCAATTTTTGCCAAAGCTGTGTGTCTGTGTCTCTCTGTGATTGGTATAATGTGATGACTCGAACCGATGACGAGGAACACTTTGAACAGTAGAAGAAGGCGTATTTCTGTTCTGCTGTTTAGAGACGTCGTTATCGTCGTAGTAGGTCGTAGCATTCTCCGCACCAATACTCTTTATGCGCAGCCTGCCCAAAAATTTTTGAATTTAAAAATTGTCCCGTTCATTGCAAAAGGTTGCTCGCCACTGTCGCGTACATAACGCGCGCTATAACCGAACAATCGGATTCATCGCAGAGTCCTGAATATTAATTAAGAAGAAGAAGAATCAAAACTTTTTCTGTTTGGTTTCATTTCCACACCAAGCTTATCAGCCAAACCAACACAATTATTAAAACAATCCGCGAAACAATACCTCAAGATCCTTTGGGTTTTCGCAGCAAAACGCGCGAGTTCTTCGGATTCTCGATTCTAGAAATCATTGTGAAATAGAAGAATAGAAACAAAAGAGAAACAGCAGCAAAAAAATTGTTGTCTAGAGATAGCAATTAACTAATTAATTAATATTCTTCAGAAAGAGGAACAACAGCAAGCACTGGCAAGCGGCGGCGGGCAAGACACGTGGAAGGGGCTAGACCGAGAAAAAAATTAACTTTCATCATCATTATCATTATTATTATGGTTGGTTGTCGCCAATCTTTCGTTTTTTCTTGGTGATGGTACCGTCACCATCACCATAATCATCATCATCGTAATCATAATCATCATCCAGAATACCGAGAATACCAGATTGTCGGCGGTGTTAACTCTTTCGGTGGCTTTCAAACGAAACGCTTTACGGAACATTTTGACTAAACTAAAACTAAAAGAATAATTGACTTTGCATTTTTTCACTGGTTCTCCTCACTCTCTCTTCTTGGGTCTATTATTAATCGTTTTGGATATTTGTTTTAATTTTTCATCATATTAGCCCCTTCCCCTCGCGCCCGGATCCCACGGCCTAAGAAAATATGCTGCTCGTAAATCTGTACACACACACATACCCGAGCCAGGAACAAGAAGCAAGGCCCGAGAATAATAAAAATTTTTTTTTGGAAATCCAAAAGCGCGTATAATATTTCATAGAAATAGACAACAACAACCAAAAAAAATAGCTGATGATGGTCGCGAGCCTTGCATTGTTTTGGATCATTAATTAAGGTTAACACATGAATAAGAATATGTTGTTGCGAAGAACAAGAAGCGAAACAGCAGAAAAAAAATAAATGCTGACAGCATTATATCTTCTCGGGGGCCTGGATGCATGGCAATTTGGGCGCCAACTACTTTGTGGGCGTTACTGTTGCGCACACCTTCTTCGTTCGATTTCATCATTCATTCATTTGCAAAGTTTCTCCATCTTTTTCTTCTTCTCTTTCTTGTTGAAGAATAATGATGACAAAAAGATGATGATGATGAAGAACCTCCATGGCAAAGGCAAATTATGTTTTTAAACGGTTAAAACGGGCTGGTCCCGTTTAACGGGTTTGTCGGATGGGATGTTCACCAAAAGATAATTTTTCAAATGTTTTAAAAAATTCCAGCATCTTCTTCATCATCATCTTCGTCTTCGTCTTCGTCGTCTCCCTACAATGCTAGGCTAAGCTGAAAAAATATGATTAATTCAAAGACAAATTCATCGACTTCGCGGATCGTTTCTGGGGTCATTATTCGGGTCCAAAACGCCCACAATCACCGCCTACCACCACCTCCTCCTCTAGAATCCCATCATCATCATCATCATTACTATGCAAAATAAAAATACTTTTGTTTTTTTGGCGATGGTGTGGCCAAAAGTCCGAAACAACAACGACGACGAGAGTATATCGCTTTACATTTGATGTTTGTCTCTCTCTCTCTGGCTCTCTTTGGTTCGTGGGCTCTGGTTATTCTTGATGTGCATGATGTGTGGATGTGTGTAATTTGCAGGAAAATCATCTATCGACCATCTAGGGTCGAACAAAAACACACACGAATACACACTTTCATACAAGAAAGATCTTGGCGTAATAGCGTAGTGCACCAGAGTGTTGGCAATAACGATATGTTATTTGTGCAACATCTTGGTTGGATAGATAGATATTCTGTATGTGTATTCCTGGAAACAGAATATCGATTTCTTCTTCTTCTTCTTCTTCTTCTTCCTTGACACTATTACTTTCATGCTCTCATGTTCGTCGTTCTTGTTGTTTGCTTCTTGTTCTTCTTGTTGAGCAAAAGAGCCCGAGAAAACAACCTAAATAATAATAATAATAATAATGATAATAATAACAATATTCTGGCAACATTGTTATATCTAACGAATAACGAAGACTACGACGAACAAGAAAAAGTGTAACTAAAGACAGAGCCAAGACCGAATCGAGAGGGACCAGAGGAACAGGAACAACAACAACCAGAAATCAGATTGGAGCCAGTCTTCAGTCAAGCATTTTGCTTAAATTTGTGTGTGTGGGCGTGTGTATGGGCCTTTCTCGCTTTTTTAAAATCAATTTATTTGTATAAGTTTTTTTGCTGGAACTGGAATCCGATTTTTAAGTGGAAAGATGCATACGAGGACGACGACGAAGACGATGAGGACGACGATGATGATGAAGACCCCGCCAAAAAGAATGGACATTTGCAAAACTACAAACTATAAACTAAAACTATAAATTGGGATCACAAACGCAGGCGGCCAGAACCATCATCATCCACCGATCCATCCTTGGATGTGTTTGGTTTGGGCGCCATTTCGCCATTTCGTTCGGGATTCTGAGTATTGATCCAAGGATTCATGGAACAAAAAAATTTAAATAGAAAGCAAAAGGCGAAAAACCAGATTTCATTCATTCATTTCAATTTTACTTTCTAATCGAAACACTTTGTTTCCACCACTCGCTAGTAGATGGACCTTTTAGCACGAGCTTCGGTCGCCGCCCCTTTACGCGCCAAATGGCTGACTCCACCTAAATGACAGACAAATGATGCGCGAGTATGCATCGCTGTCGCATCGCATGTGTGCGTAGGGCGTGGATGCGTGTGTCCGTGCGATTTGGCAAAAAAAAGGGATGACAGGATGTTTCAAACATGAAACACAAGAAAAAAACTATAAGAAAAATGGATACTTCCAAAAACATTGGCGGAATGGATCGAAAATTAAATTGAGTAATGAACGACACTGTCATTGGATTGCTGGATTGCTTGGATTCTTGAATTCTTCGAGAGCAAGAAAGAAAAAAATCTTGTCGCTAGCTATTGCTAAGTGTGTTTGGAGATGCAAGAAAATGAGGAGGGCTACACAAAAAAAGATGCGCTACTTTTGATTACTCTTTATTAATGAAACATTGAGATGGATGGTTGTAAGCGCTGTTGTAAGCGTAAAGACAGAAACAAAAAGGGGAGGAGTGTGTAATTGCGTGCGCGCGCTTTGAAATTAATGAATTTGTCGTAGAAGCTTGGAGACCACCGCCATCACCATCATCAAGATCACCATAGAGACCATCACCATGGAATGGATGTGTGTTCCAGAATGGCGAAGATTTTATTTTATTTTTATTTTATTTTTTTGGTGCCAAAATGACACCCAAAAATAATCGAAACTTTGATTTCGAATTTTTCTTCGTCTCTCTCTCTCTCTCTCTCCTTGGCTAAAACCTGGCTGTAATGATCAATATTCTTGCGTTTTGGTGGGCGTGGAAAGGGGAGGGGAACAACATGGGGTTTTCAAGGAAATTTTCTCATTTTCTCTTCACTAAAAAAATCATTAAAATCTTTAAAACAATCGTGGATGATATTCAAAATTTTGCGATCATTATTCTTTAGAAAAATCCATCCTTTCCATCTTCATCTCACTGGCAGGATTCTGGCTGCTGATGGCAGCCATTTCAATAATTCATCAAAGTTTGCACACGAATCCACCAGAAGCAGCTCGGGAAAAACAAGACAAATGATTCAACCAAAAATGATACCTAAGGCTTCCAGGATCTCAGATCGATGTCTGAAAGTGTTGAAACAATAATAATAATAATAAGAATAGCTACTTAGATGCACACACACACCCACTAACACAAGTGTATGAATTAATAATCAAATTCAAGAGAATTCGGCAATCGTGGCATTGGTGGTGGCTGACGACCTTTGGTTTTTGTTTCAAGGGGAGAATTTCTTGGCCACAATCCCATCCCAGGATCGCCTTAGCTGCTAGTTGCTTGAAGATTCTTGAGTTTCTACCGCCATTACCATCATCAGTAGGATAATGGTGATGATGATGATGATTATTTATGATTGCAAATGCATTAGGATTCTTTTCGGTTTTTGTTTTATTTATCTCTCTCTCTCTCTCTCTCTCTCTCTCTCTCTCTCTCTCTCTCTCTCTCTCTCTCTCTCTCTCTCTCTCTCTCTCTCTTTGAACCATTTGGAGATGCCATGCATTGTGTGGTGGATCGTTTGGTATGGTTGATGCCTTGCATAACGAATTACGCTAAAACACAAAGGTAACTATCAATTATGATTATTTCCTAGCCACGGCCGTGGTTTCGGTGAGCCGAAGGTGTTTGTTCTGGAGTTCTTTTGTTTATAAATAAATAAACCAAACCAAACCAAACAAGAATATCCACCATTATATCATTGATAAATAAATTATAATTCTACAATCCTACTCCTCCTCCTACTATAGTACTCGATAGTGCGTACGTGCTAATTCAAAATTCTGGTCGGAACAATTGAGAGGCGACTATTTCCACGCGCAAAGGTAGCGGATGTTAAAATAGGGAATCGGAAAAAACAATCGACAACAAACATTGGAACAGCGGAACAGTGGAACCAAAAAAAACACAATGAATTCAAGTATTTGTTTTATTTATTATCATCATGATGAAGAGGTAAAAAAAACAACAAGGTAAACATCTCAAAGATCATCGATGCGTTTCGGATACGGAAACAGTTCGCGCATCTCGCTTCTCGCTTCTTCCCATCACGGATGTACGGTGGTGGCAGTGGTTGGCACTAAAGATTCATAGTTGGCACGGTTTTTGGCGTTCACCGCCGCTATCGAAGACAATGAACTGCTGCTGCTTTGATGCTGTTGCTGTAAATTATCGGATGTTGGTTGGTGGCCATCTTCAATCTACGAGAAATAATAAAGATGGTCAAACTTCTTTGAGCTTCTTTGACTAAACCGAAATTTACCTTTTGGCAATAATTGAATCCATTACCAACGATTCCGATCAATTTGGCCGTAGCATACAGTGGTTCATTGTTGCCACTATTGGCCATTGCCATTGTTTGTGGTTGTCTGGTACCATAAATGGTACCATTCTCTCTGGTACAAACCGGTAGCACATCGTATGGCAACGCATAGTTTCCGGTGGATTGATGTTGTTGTTTGTTGTTGGATTTTTCATGTTGGATCGCTGCCGACGAGTTCATATTTCGATGATGACAACCGGTTGTGGTCACCTGTGATGATTGGTGATTGAAAAATGATTGCAATTCTACCAAATCTTTCTTTTGGCCAATACTATGATGACGTGGTGACCTAGTTTTCCAAGTCAAATTTGGGTCAGAATTTTGGGAAAAAACACCCACCTGCAGAATCAAATGTGTGTGTGCAAATGCGACAAACTTACATTAGATGATGATGTGAATGATTTAGATGATGATCCGAATTAATCATCGATGTTGGTTCACTATTTATACAACTATATTGATCTTCAACATTTGGATGATGTACATTCGACAACATCAATGTATCGGAATCGCCACCGGCCACACCCATCAGTCCACCAATCATGGTACCTGAACCGGAGCGTACAAGCTCTTTAAGTATTGACATTTCTTGTTGATGAAAAGGCACTTTGTTTTCGGATGAAGCGGCTAAAAGGCGGAAGGAACAATGATGATGAAGACAAACACAATAGACACACAGACAAATTACATGGAGGAGGAATTTATAGTTGTCGTTGTGAATGTTGTTGTTTTTGGGAACAGAAAAAAAACTTACATTGATTCCGTTGACGACCATGTAATCCGGGCTGTAGAAACAATGAATGATGATCTCTTGAGCAAAGAAAACAGGCCACCGCAACAATAACAATGACCACAATCAATGATGATATAACCGGTAATAGTATCTCATAATCAGAGAAACTAATTTCATTGTTGGTCGATGATGGCATCGGATACGCCATGGATACTTTGGAATCAAAGCCAACTTTGTTCAAAAAAGATTCTGTGTGGGTAGAACCCGAGAAAAAAAAAATTACAAAACGGAACGGACAATTAATTAAGCTGAAATGATGTTGATGTTGAGGATGATGATGATGATGATGGCGGCTAGGATCCTTCAATGTCCACCACCGCCCACATCCACCGTTTAGTTTCAAGGCTCCGGATCTTTCATTCCGTTTTTCGCTGTCTAAATTTGAGTACTAACCATTTGTGATATTGGGCGTGATGAATTGATGGATCACTTGTGTGGAGCCCGCTGATGAATGTGCAGTTATCTCAATTTCGTAGGCAGTATTGGGCGTTAATTTTCTCAAAATGAAATTCTCTCTTGGATTATGTTGCATGGACAGTATGGACCAGGCAGCAGCGGTTGATGATGATGATGATGATGATGATGATGCGGATGTTTGTGTTAAGGTTGCTCCACCATTGCCATTAGCCATACTTGTGGCCATATTTCCAGTAGCGCTGGCACCAACAACTCTAGCATTGGATTTGGGCCTTATACGCAACGAGAAATGATTGATTGGACATTCGTTACTTTTCCAGTTAACCAAATTGACAACCACACCGTATGGTACTGCTTCCGTTAGTAAACTGTTTCTTGGCGGTGGTTGCGGTACATCGCCTCGGGTTTTAGCCACCAACGGTGTGCTTGGCTCTGATTTACCGACAGAATTATGTGCAGTGGCGAAAAATTCATAGGACCGGCCACATTCTAGCCCGGTAACTGTATGTCTACCACTGGGCTCCAAAATGGATATATCACGCCAATTATTTGGCTGTATAGTGTAAAGGGTTGATGAAGGTGAATGAACTATTTTTACGCCCGACGACGATGACGACGACGACGACAAATGATGATCGTTCGGGCTCAAATTCGGATTATTAGGCTGATAGGCTCTATAGTACAAGGTAATTTCATTTGAAGAGCTTCGAGAACCATATCCGGCTGTAGTCCAAGAGATGGTTATCGAATCAGTGGTGGACGAATGCAACCGAAGCAACGGAGCACTTGGTGGAACATCGGCCAATGTTTGTACGGAGACCACTTCCGATCTGGGACCGGTACCTCTGGTATTGAATGCTTGTACCCAAGCTTTGTACACGGTGGATCGATGCAGATTGGTTATATGCGATTCATGTTTTCCATTCATATTGGCCACGTTCTCTACTGTTTTGTACAAATCCGTATCGGATTTATCTACACGATAACCAATATAATAGCCGCTTATTTCACCGTTCCAAGAGGATTTTTTCGGACTCTACAATGTGTGGTGTGCACACACACGGGCGAAAAAAGATAACAAGACGATTATCATCACCGAACCATGTCCTCTCTATTCTCTATTCGGGTAATTCAAATTTCCCGCCCACCCTTTCACACCCACATCATATAATCAAAAGCATTCTAAAGCTGGATGGTGCTGGAATAAGGAGGGGTGAAGGGAGGATCATCGTTTCCTTGGAAAACAAAACTTTTGACATGTTTATCATCATTGACAAATCGGAGCTTATTATGATGATTTGTTTTGAATTGTCCCGTCTATGTCTATGTCTAGGGCATACACTGTTGTTTGTTTATGGTGTTCCAACATTTTGGGCAATGGTTGTCCAACCAAACCAACAAACCAACCAAGCCAACAACCCAAATTCTGGGTATTAGTTTTGTCGGGTATATGCAGATCGTCGTTGTTGTTTGGTTGTTGTTGTTGTTAGGGGACATATCAACCATTAGCATAAAGCCAATGGAAAACGAAGGCCATTTTTGCCATGATTTATGGCCAACCATATTCAAATGGTTTTAACATTTTGGGATAAATATTGGTGGCTATCTCTTCCTGTTTCACCCCTTTTCCTCTCCCTATTTCGCTCCCTCACGTTCTCCTTCTAACTTCCCTTGTCTGCCTATATCCACCTACCTTCCAAGTGATTTTCACTGAATTCGGTCCGGTAGGCGTTGCTGTAACATCCAATGGTGGACTTTCTGGTGCACTTTGATCTGTACGAAAACGTACCCATTTGGTAAAATCGCTTTGTCCAAGACGATTCACCGCTGCCAAACGTATGTTGTAATTGGTGTTTGGCCTTAGTTCACCAATGATGGTGGATTTAAGCGATCCATTGGAAATGATCCGTTCCAATGGAATGGTCACGCTGGTGATGGCCGCTGCTGCTGCTACCGCTGTTACCGCTGTGGTTCCAGACGACGATGATAAGGAGGAAGAGGAGGAGGAGGAGGAAGAAGACGACGACAAGGTTGAACTGCTTCCAGATCCAACAACGTTGCTGGCATCATTGGCAATGCTCTCAACTAGACGATATTCAACCACATAATTAACAATGGCCGAATTTCCGTTGAACGGTTCACGCCAACGTATTTCCGTTGTGGATTCTGTCACGTTCACTATTTGAAATTCTTCTGGAACATCGGGCTTTTCTATGTTCACATTATAAAAATACCAGGAAAAGAATGGAATGAAACGAAACGAAACGAAATGAATGAATGAAATGAATTCGCAATACAAAAACAATTAAGCTAATAGCCGCTCGTTTCTATTTCTCATTTTTGTTGTTGTTGTTGTTGTCGTTGTCTTTTCCATGGTGGTAATAATGATGGGCGTCCAATGTCTATATTAGTTGTTCCACACACTTGCACACATGCATTTCCATCTTGGCTAAGACAAATGGATTGGATTGATAAACATTGTTGGCTGGTTCGTTTGTTCGTCGGGTATGTCCACCGATCATCATCATCATCATCATCATCATGAGCTTCACTCGGAAATGAATTGGCCAGAATCCTGTCCGATCCTGACATGCATACACTCACACACACCCCTCTCACACATACAAGAATCTAGAAAGCATACGATTGAAATTCAGCCAATGAACCAAGTATCTCGTGGAATTCGGAAATTTGTGCACGCTCAAATTCTTGGCGTACAAGAATTAATTCATTGAAAGTATCTTGAATTAGCATTGAAAGGCAACAATAACCATAATAACAATAATAATAAATATAGCTACGGAATCCAAGCCACGCCCAAAACCGTGAACACTCCCACATAAACTAAGGTGGTGAAACGGTTTGCCTTGGCCAAAAAAATATCCCAATTTGTTAGCTAATTTTGCTATAATCATTTTGTACGACAAAATTTAAGTGTACCGTCACGCACTACCAATAATAATTAAAGATTTGATTTCTTTTTTCTTTATTCGCAAATAAATTCCAAGAACCAGAATCCTGGACCCAGATCCAGGAAGTTGTGCGGTACAAGAATAAGCACAATGTATTTGATCTAGTTGTTTCATGCTTGCCGCCCATCATCATCATTTCGTATCTAAATTATTTTCCGAAAGATGGACAAGGTCCATTAGGAAAAATAAAGAAAAAATTTTCGAGAATCCACCGATGATTAATCACTAGCGCGCGAAATTTTTTTTTGCGAAAATGCAATGCAGTGAAGCCAACTTTCAAGGGTACATCTTTTGAGCACGTTTTTCCGACCAAGCTCCAATCCGAAGCGCGCGAAAATTTTTTTCAAGAAAATGCGATGCACTGAATTCAACTTCGAAAAACAGAGCGTGAAGCGCGTGAGAATTTTTTCCGCGAAAATGCAATGCAGTGAAGCCAACTTTCAAGGGTACAGGGGCAATCCTTTGCGCACGTTTTTCTGACCAGAGAGAAAAACACACCTTCTTCTCCTGTCTATAGTGTGACTCATCATCTAGTCAAATCATCAGTGAACCAATCAGAGAGAGGAATACACCTTTTTCGCCTGTTTATAAGGTCTAGTCATCTGGTCAAATCCTCACAATAAACCAATCAGAGGAGAAAACGGTTGTTATAGGCGTCAAACATGCACAGACAAGCACTGGTTAAAGCCTGTATGGCTTTCCACGGTTTATAGTGGGTCTCGTCATCATGTCAAATCATCACTGGACCAATCAGTGAGGGGAATGTAGCCTCGTCTCTTGTTTAGAAATGCTTAGTGGGCCGCACTACAAATGTTTGATGGGACGTACGCGGGCCGCGAGTTGCTCACTACTGTTCTAGGGAAGGGAAAGGGATGCTGCCAGAAAGATGAGGACATAATTTTGATTCAATTATGAAAATTAATCCGATTAACTTCTGTTGCTGCTACTACTGCTACTTCAACGCGGGACACAAGGATAATATTTGGTCCGATTCATTCATTCTGGCAGGGAAAAGAAAGCAAGCAGACAGGAAGAAATGGAAAAAAGCATATTTCAAAGCTTTCTGTTCATTTTAAAAGCATGAATGGAAAAAAATTTGAATTAATGAAACAAAGAGATGAAAAATTGATATGGCCATCATTGTTATTATTATCTTAATGATATTCTAGAGAATTATTCTGCAGCCAATGTGTGCGGATACTATTATTATTATAATCATCGGCATCGTTGCTCATATTAGTCGCACAGAATTATTATTATTAGGTTTCATTTTTTTATTGTTTCGTGAAAATAAAACAATAATTCATAATTCTTAAATCATATTAAATTAAACCATTTTTGTTTCTTTCGGATAAAAAAAAATGATGTAATTATAGACTATTGGTCTTTGACCTTTGCACGGTTTTAATAATCGCCTAAATTTCCGGATCACCTCCCACCGATCGATGTAAGCGCGGGCGCCAAATTCAAAAACAAAAACTATCAAAAAAATATGATTGTCTGCGTACAAACCTTTAACAATCAAGCGAATTTTCAATTCAGCCCAACCATATTCATTGCTTGCTTTGCATAGGAATACTTTTGAATCTTCGCGTTTCGGTTTCCGGATGGTCAGCACCGAAACAATCAGGTTTTTGGATCGCATCATATCACCATTGGTATTAATTCCCAAATCCATTAGTGCATCCGTGTCCATGTTTTCCATGGTTTCGTCCAGGATTCCGGTCGAATCATCTTGATTGTTCATTTTGTTCGACAAAAATTTTGGAGAAACTTCTTTGATTCTTTTAAGGGGGCAGGCAAAAATTATGATGGTGATTTGTTTTCAAACGGAAATCATCAAGCTACAACTAGAGCTTACTCGAACAAAAATTTGTCGGTATTATCGGTGATGGCCGACAACGAAATCTTGGAACGATGATTATCCAAATTATTATTATTATTGTTATTATTGTTGTTGTTGTTGATGTACAATGATGTTCCGTTCAACAGGAACCATTCCATATGGATTGGTCGATCACCATCCGGTGGGCAAATCAACCGTACCGGTTTATCCTTGTAAGCTGATTGTGTTATGGCTTGTAGCTGAAATCTGGGCGGCTCGTTCACTTTTAATTGTATCAATTTTCCAATGTCCGAACCATAACCATTGGTCGATTGACAAATGTAGGCACCTGCCTGTTGTTGGGTGGCCGATTTGATTGTCAATGATCCGTTTGGATGTAGATAATAGTGGACCGAATTGTATATTGGAACATACTCCCAAGGGCTAACACCTATGACGACGGGAAGATGGGATCAGAAAGCACAGCAACAAAATCAATAGAAAAATGTTAGCCAAACATTGTGATAATATTCAACAAAATGTTCCAGAATTTCCGAACACCGCCATCGCTATAATCATTTAATAAAACATTATTATGATCCCAAAGTATTAGTGGCCTACCATCATTAAGACTTTTTCTGCTTTTTCGCTGATCACCAGCATCACAATTTAAGCCTTAAGTTGACCGGTCATTAACAGCAGCAACAACAACAACAACAAAACAAGTATAATACCCGAGTATAATATCCTAGTAAAACAGCATCCAACAACAAACAAAAACATCAACATGATGCTGCTGCTGTTGCTGACTTTCCGAAGAACTTTTGATATTAATTATGGAATTGTATTGTGTTGGCAATACTCTACAATCTATTGATCCAATACCCGTTCGATTCCGATGTCCGAAACAAGATCATTTCGGTGATTAGGCGGCTTCTTGGCCCGCACAAAATATGTATTCAAAATCAATTATTGATTGGTTTGATTGATTAATTGATTGATTGATTGATTAAACTACTCTCGGGGTGCGTTCACAATTTTTTCGCACTTTTTTCCGTATCCGTTCTGGGACCGTTCATAAATGAGATGATATTTTTAGTAAAAGTTCCTGTTTGGAATAAAAGGAAGCTGTTTCCTCAAAGAGCTTCTTGGTTTTCGCGCGCTAGAATTTCAATAGCGTTTCAGACATTAATTAAAACTAGCTCTTTTCTTTTTCTTTCAGCAGCATCTCTGATTCTTTAGTGTAATTCCTCTCATTGAAACATTGAATCTCATCACCATTGGTTGGGCTTGTTGTTTTCCATCTTTTGATTTCTCCCCTTGCTTTTATATGCTTTTGTATGCTGTTGGCACATCTCAAATGTTCGATTATTGCCAAATGTTTATTATCGATTAGTAGCATGTTATATGTTCCAGATCCAATATTCAGGCATCTCTTTGGACCGTTTCTTCATTTCGTTTTTTTTTTTTCGTTTCTTCTCCATTTCTATCGGATACCGATTGAGAGAAAAGGAGAGAGAGAGCGAGAGAGAGAAGAGAGAATCCCTACACAATCCAATCAAATCAGATGAAATCGACAACAACAACGACAAAATAAACGTCGATAACAAAAACCAGAACCCAGAATCAGAACCAGAACTAGAACTTGATTACAGGGGGGGGGGGAACCGTATAAGAACCAGACTCTCTTATTCCTTTTTATTTTTTTTTGTTTGCGCCAAGAATAAATATAGATTACATGCACACCCACACACACCAACACACATTTATACAAGTTTTACACAAGAGCCAGTTTTTTTAAATGATCTTGATGATTGGAACTCGGAAACCAAGCGAGAGAAAGATGGAGAGAGAGAGGAGAGGATCTTCTTCACTGTACGAAACGATTTGCTTTGCGTTTGGTTTTCGTTTCGGCGAAAAGATCTTCTTCTTCTCCTTGCTAAATCTTCTCCTTCTTCTCGCTCTATCTCCCTCTCTTTTTCCGCTATTCATAACCGCTAAACTCGAATTTGGTGTTTTCATATTTTTTTTGATAAATATATTTGTAGAGAAGAAAATTTGCCAACCAAAATCGATATATTCATCCTTGCCGAGTTATTATTATGGTTGTAGAATTGAGAGTTCGGTATATTTTTTGTTGGGAGCAAAATAGATGATTTCCTTTTCCCTTTTTTTCTCTCCATTTCATTCTCAATCTCGTTTTTGGAATGATGATTCAAACTTTTTGGCTCGCTCTCCGACCAACTTTGGTTGGCTGGCTGGCTGTTAACTTTCCGATAATAAAAAGATGAAGAAGAAGGGCCCAAAAGATGGAAAAAATTCTTGTTCTTCTTCTTGTTCTTCATCTTCATCTTCATCTGGCTCATTCTATCATCTTTTTCCAATGGATTTTCTGCAGCCAGCCAGGAAAAAAAGTTGCTGAAATGATTCCTCTACTCTACTACAATCAACCAGCAATGCATTTCTATGATATTCAGCAGCATTTATTGAATTGAATATTTTTTTCTCTGGTCAAAATGGGGACAAGAACGCGGATGAGCAAAAAAAGTTTCAATTCGAAAGGGATGATGATGGCAATGTGTAGCTTTGGCTTCGAAAATTTCGATTTATAGGTCTGCAACCAAGAAGAAGAGGAAGAAGAAGAAGAAGAAGAGTTTGTTTGTCGCCGATTTGTCTATAATATTGATGATGATGATCTGTATTACGCGCTATTTCTTCATTCGTTTCAATTCACGTTTCGTTTGGTTGAACTTGGTTGTTAGTTCGGCACCAAAAAGGAAAGAGAGCAAAAGAGTTGGACAAGCGTCCCGGAGATAGGGTGGAGGGGGCAGGAAAAGCATTTTGTACATTTGTACATTGGTTCTGGATGGCTCCGGTTGTTTGGCTTTCGCGACCGGATCCCATTGCTATGGCGCCATGGTATTAAGATTTATATCTGGCCAAATGCACACCAACACATATGGACAAGTGGACCAAAGCTATAATTGGATCATTCATTGCCTCATCGTGTTATCATTAGCCGAGCAGAACATTGAGACTCGGAGACAAAAAAAAAACAAAAAAATAGAAAGTTCCAAGAGACAGTAGTAGGGGTAATAGATGTGCTGGTGAGGGTTATTTTTTCTGGCCTTGTGTTTCAAATATTTTTCCTTGCAAACAGAAATCTATGGATTCTTTTTGGATGGTATGTTTGGAACCCTCGAATATCCAGTACAGCTGTTCTGGATTCGAACAGGGGACCACATAGAGGGGGACCATATAAAAAGTTAGTGAAATTTAGTGCTGCAAATCAGTGCCAACACACAAAAAGTTGATCCACAATGCGGAAAAAGTTAATAATAACCTTTCTCTGGTTGATACACATCCGCACACACACACACACGATGCACAATATTGGATTCTGTTGTTGTTAAACCTCCTCCATCTTCTCTCTTTTCATTTGATATATTCCAATTGGACCATTCTGGTCTGGATGTGGGTGTGTGCGTATGTGTGTATATTTGAAATTTTGTTTCAATTTTGTGTAATATTAAAAAAATCCATTTTAAATTTTACAAAATTGCTTTTGTCGGTCGGTCCTTGATTGTATCCCAGGATGGGAAGAACTTCTTTTTCCGGTGGAAAAAAATCTTCCGGATTCCGGTGTTAACCTTTCCACTTTGACCTTTTTTTATGAATGATGCATTTTAATTTTAACCTGATTCTTGGCGTTTATAGTGTTTATATCTTTCAGGAATGTAAATAAACCGCATACGTGGTTTATTCTATTTTATTCTGCTTTGCCTCAACCCTTTTTCCCATTATGTGTAACCTGTGTGTGTGGGTGAAGCCCGTGGAACCTATTACTTTTTTTAAAAAAGCCGAGATTTTCCACCGGTTTTTCAAAACCACCGCTAAAGAGGTTTCAACAATCTTCAACAGCGGAAATTTCATAGGAAATTTATTTATTTTTGGCTTTTCAAAAACAACCAAACAAAGACTATTTTAACCCGCCTGTTTCCTTTTTCTACTTTTCAATCTTCCTGTGCTTCCGAAATCAAAAGAAAATGCTTTCATTTCTCAAGCAACTAAATGAAAAAAAGAATGAAAGAGATTGGAAACAAATTAATTTTAAATTTTAAATTTTTCCCGCTTTCCAAAAATTATGCAATTTTGTTCTCGGTTCCTACTGCCAGGCCAACACCTACTGAGCGTACTGAGGAAATGGTAAGTTTCTTCCAGTAAAGCTCGGTATCAAGTGAGAAATAAAAGACAAATACCAGTATGGTGGTGGTGGTGGTGGTGGTGTGGTTCAAACGGGATAGGATCCGTTTTCATCAAGTTTGACTGAGCCGAGACCCGAGCGAAAAAAATTAAAATTAAAATGAAATTTGGATTCCAGTGTTACAGCAAGCAGTGCTGGATCTTGTCTATCTATCTTTTGCAGTCCAATGAATCCGTAAAGCTTCTATTATAAACTTCCACATAGACCGACAGATACAGTAAAGACATCTAATCTCTTGGATTTTAATTAAAAACTAAGCAAAAACATAAGAAACTTAAACTAAAACTTTTTTTTACAGCTTATTGTTTTCGGCAATTTTTTCTTCTCATTCAAAATCTGAACGAAAACTACAAAGTGCATTACTTCTGGGCGTGTATGATTGATGAAGGACGCGCATATGAGGACGCCCATACAGGCCCTATTGCCCTATCATGCGCAGAGCATTGTAGCACATACCTGTCGCTCTTTTCCAAGTTGTGAATGGTTTTGGTGAACCGGAAGCCAAACAATCGATCCTCACCGATTGATGTAGGATAACCTGGCTGTCCTGAGGTTCCACAAGCCATTGTGGTGGAGCTGTAAAGATAAAAAATAGAAACGAGAAAGAAAGAGAGAAAAATTTGTTATATTAGCTTTTTTGGTTGGAATGAAAAAACCATTTTTTTTGAAACCAAAAGCACCAAAGGTTGATCGTTTCGGCAATCTCAGCAAAACTAGCAAGCAGTTTCGAATCAATCTAAATCAAAAATTCATATTTTGTCCTCTCTCACTCATTCTCTCCCTTTGATTTCATGATTCCAGGTCCTGGCCTAGATCACCGATATGATTTGATTGTTGATTTTGGTCTTTTTTCTCGGGTGCTCCGCGTATTCCACAAAAATATTAATTGCATTTTTATTAGTATTATTATTATTATTGTCAAACACAAAGCAAATTGGGCAAAAAGGGTTGAACAAAATTCACAATCGCTCGGAATCATATTTTCCATTCTTTTATTTTCCATTTCATTTCATCATTCGGTTTCGATTCACCATTCTCTCGGGTACCCGAGGAATGTCGTCGGGTTCTCCAGATCCTCTAAAGCGAGAGAGAGGGGACCATCAAGTTTTTCCAGCTAACAAACAACACCATGTGCGTGTATGCCTGTTTTATATTGCTGAATCTCCGAAAAAAATGTCTCTATCTTGGAAACAGGGGACGAGGAGGATGATGGGCTCCGCGTACATTGGGCCCAACGAGAGAATTTCCCAAATTAATTAGCTTTTATTGCATTCAGGAACTGAATCCGATGAATCGAACGGAACGGAACGTGAAAGCGAATGTGAAGTGAAGTACGGGCAAGGGAAAAAAATCCGAAATGAACGAACTTTGCAATCTGGATAGAAAAAAAAGTTTAAGTGTCTCTCCAACATGTATACAACAGACATAGTCTAAGTCTATGGTGATGCCAATGAAAAGATGAACGACGACGACAACCAATTTCGTCGTGGAAGAAGCAGAATAAGAGAAGAGAGGAAAGCTAGCGAAATTCCTGTGTCAAATTAATATCGGAAAAAAAGAATCGAGAGGGCAAAATGCGAGTGTGTGAGCGTTCCGAAATTCTTGCCAAATTAGCATTTTTTCTGCCTTGCAACAACACTTCTCACTTTCTTGATCATCTTTTTTTCCTCGAGATCCTCTTCTCGCTGAATATCGTTGTTGTATAACTTTTTCATCATATTCCCCCCTCACAAATTGGATCCAAGAAGAGTTTCGAGAAATCCGGCGCTTTTTTTCTGTCAATTTATTCAAATTTTTAATGATACTTACCATTCACTTTGAGCAAAGAACTTTGTGATGTTTTTCCAGCATCATTGGTCACAATACAGGTTATGTTGCCTGCATGTGCCAACGTTAGGCTATCTACGGTAAGCATTGAATAATCACGAAAATGTTGCGTACGAAATATGGCACCAGTATCTTCGGTGGGTATATCCGTTTCAATACGACGGTTATCCTGGGTCCAGGTGAACCGAAACGGTGGATCACCTTGCATTATCGAACACATTGCTCTTGCTTTCATTCCCACTTGTAAATCGGATGGAAATTCGTACGGTCCAACACGAGGTGGATCTGGTTTCAATTGATTGTGAAACGATCCAAGATGAGAGTTCCTTCATTCATTTCCCCTGTGATTCACACAACTTACCCATAACTTTGAGCTGAACAATGGCCGAATCCAATGATGTTTTCTTCATCAACATCTTTTTACCATCCATAACCGGATCAGAATCATCTTGATTTTCATCATCCAAATCCAGGTAACAATAGTAGCTACCTTCGTCGGTTTTTTTCTGCGCCGTGGATATGATCAACGTACCATTGGGGTGTACATGTTGCCTATGATCATGTGGTAATTGTGTGTTCTCTGACAAAGCCAAGAATCGAAACAAGAGAAGGAAGAGACGAACCAGAAGAGAAATAGGAGAATTCATTAATTAGATAGTTTGTTCTATCAAGTTTGTTAAAATTATAATTATTATCCGATACAGTTCAACGACAACAACAACAGGAACAGGAACAGGAAAGCGTTGACATGCACCAGAAAATAAACAAGAAAAAACTTTTAAAAACTCAGAACAAAAAAAAATTTGCTAATTTTTTTTCCGGATTCTGCAGGATTCGTGTTATTTTACTATCTATGTAAATTTGCATGGCAAGTTTGCTAATTCTATTTTATTTTTTTTTTTGGTTCCTTGACGTTCGCAAAGCGCGCGACATCCGTGTTCCTAATGAACTCCTTAATTTGATTAGCCAAACGATGGTTTCCACTCCTCCTGGATCCTGTGTATGCCAATTAATACTTTTTTCCATACTGATCTGCGACTAAAAGATTTAAGCTCAACCCCCGATTGGTGCGCGAAGCCTACCTTTTTGCCATTTGATCGGTATTGTCATTGTTGCTGTGGATGAAGATGACGATGACGAAGAAGAAGAAGCGGAGGAGGAGACTCCAGCAGCAGCCGAAGAGTGTTGCAGCTTCTTTGACACTGTATTGTCAATCAGTGGGCAGGTCAATATTGCTTTCTGTCCACTGACGACCACTACCATCGTTTTGATTGGTTTATCGTTCAACGCTAAAGGCTGGTCGGACAGCAACATCATCGCGTAGGCGGGATCTTCATGAACGTCATCAACTATAAGCGCGTAGTGTAGACAAAAATTAGGAAGGAACGAGAAAAAAAATATGAGAGCCAATGAAAAATAATTAATTTCATATTTCTTTTGCTAGCGACAATGATAATTCATTCATTCTATTTCATAATTCAATTCAATTCAATTCCCATATAAAAAAAATGTCGTAGAATAAAAAATTTCGTTCTGACAAAATTTGATTTAAAATTTACTTCTTTTTTACTGGATTTTTTTTTGGAAACTTGAAAACTAGATTCCTAGATTCTCGCTTTCTTCTGTTTCATATAATTTGATTAAGTTAATCGATAGATCCCATACAGTATGCATGCAAATCACAGCCAGCCCGCCAGTGTTAGTGTGTGTGTGTGTGTGTTGACACAGCCTGGGCCCGTGTCATCTCCAAGGCACCACCCAATCATACATTTCCACTTTCTTTTTTTTTTTCCCGAACACATCCATTCTGTCTGTCTGTCTGTCTTTCTCAATCTTTCAGCTAAGATGATGATGATGATGGGAAGAAGCGACAACCAACCAAAATGGAATCAAATGAAAAATAAAGAGAGAGAAAATCTTGAAAAAACGCTAAATAAATTGCTATCAAAGATGATGATGAAGAAGAAGAGCAACGAGAGAAATTTAAATTTCATTGAAATTATCCCAGAAAAAAATAAAGAGAGAATAAGTTTGGCGCCTAAATGTGCCCAATATGAATGTGTACGGACAAAAAAAATCATCTGGGAATCAGACGATCTGGATATGGTGTTCGGTTCGGCCCGCTTTGCCCGGGTTAAATTTCCGACCATTTTTCTCGCTTTTTTCAAAAAAAAAAAAAAAAATACTTTCAACCCTTTGAGCACACACACACACACACTTTATTCCCATGTTTAGACAGAGAGCATGATACATTCCCGGATAGTTTGGATTCTCTCCTGCAGCCAATATCCATGCCATTGTGGAATGATCGGAAAAACGATGAATGTTTTCTCAATATCTCAATACCAAGAGAAAGAAAAAGGGAGGTGGAAGGGGTGTGGGGGGTTAAGAAGAAGCTTTTTTTTATTCCATCCATTCTTTTTTTGGGATCTTCGAGCAGCCTGTTTTTTTCATCCTGCAGAAAATGATAATTGAATCCTCTCTTTCTTGGATGACGTGTTGACAGATCAAAGGGATTTCCTCTTCTTCTTCTTCTTCTTCTTCTTAGGTTTCTCCTATTTCAATGGAAATGAACGTAGAATGGAATGGTATAGTGGTGTGGATGTTTGATTTAATTTTTCTCCGACTAACTTCTCAACCAGACACACACACACCGAATATAACAATGGTTTCATTTCTATCCGAAAGCTCTCTTTCCAAAAAAAGCGAAAGAATCCAGCCCAGCAAACAGACTCAAAAGGGGATGGGAAAGTAGAGAAAAATAAATACACCGAGTGTATCTGGGGGAGGGGTGGGTGGTTAAAGAAATGGCTGGAAAATCAAAGTCTGCCGAGTAGTATCCATTGAAAATGGATCCATTGAATGGAATGGATTCTTGGCCGCCCTTCAATACCTTTTGATGTGATAAAATAAATGACTATAAGTGCGTGTGTAGATGATGATGCTTCACTCTAATGATCACCAGTGGTCAATACATTTATCTACATGGCCCATATTCTATGGTTCAACCAAAATGTTAGCCCAAGAATGGGCATACTAGGCACACAACCGCGAGGATAGGATGTGTGCGTGTATGTGTATGTGTGTTCGTACAATATGTGTTCCGGCAACCATCATTTATCTAGCGGTGGCGGTGCTGGTGGTGGTGTAACCGTAATGTCACAACTGATTACTTTTACATTAACTATATCGAAACAGGCAGTTAGTCAGTCCCCTCTTCCGAATAACATCCCAGCCATCTCTTATGCTGGGATTGGTCACTTTGTGTGTGTGTGTGTTTTTTTTTTGTTTTCGGTCGGTTTCCGATCTGTTCGTGTGTTGGTGTGCGTTCGAGCAATTTCCAAACGGGTATCATTCAAGGAAGATTCACAAAAGAAGAAGAAAAAGAAGAAGAAGGCTGAAAACTTCTGTACCAGAATATTTCCCCTCCATGTTCAAGACATTTAGGATAGCTTTTTTTTCGCTCTAGATCTTTCTTTCTTTTTTTCTTCCGTTTTTCTCTGGGATAAATTGCATTCATTAATAGAAATTAATAATCATAATGCTTGTCGTTTTTCTTCTTCTCCTTCCTGTGTTCGCGGGTAGTATGGGCAATATATTCTCATTTTCCATCTTGTTGTTCGATAACAACTAGCAACCTTCAATTTTCCATTCACTATTTGGTTTTCGGTCCATCTGCCCTGGCAGCTGATGATTGTGATGGTGCTGGCACGGTCGATGATTGCTTGCTTGACAGATGGTCCGCATATCCACACCAACCCACCCACACACCCACACCCACACGAATCTTATACTTTGTTACTTTCTTGATTCGGTAACAATAATAACCACCAGCATCACCATCATCATCATCATCATCATTGTCCATCCATGAATGCAACGTAATGCGAATGAAAGGCAATTGAGAATTGGCTACGGAATCACACCAACCATCCAAGCAAATAATCTTGATTATCAGTAGTTTTTCTATTGCCAACGACAAGAAGTATAATAACAACCGACCGACCAACCAACCAACATAACCACAACGATAATAACAATAATGTTAATAATAATGTTTTGTGATACCAATAGCATTTTCAATGTTCATGGAACTGGATTGAATTGCCCGTTCGGTTCGGGCAGTCATTGATATTATATTGAGAGTACTAGTCTAATTTGATGGCTATTAATTAATAATAAATGTTCAGTGGTTTGGATTTTTCCTGAATTCCCGGCCGTTGGCATCCAATCAACCTTGAACAAACAAAGGTTTCACGATTGGATTCCATCAGAAAATCCGGACAAAATCAAAATTTTGTAGCCATCTAGTGCCATGGTACAATTATTTGTATAGCCTGTGTGCTTGTTTTCGAGTTGAATTTCGAGTGCAGCTATTTAAGAGGAGCAGCCATTTAGAAACAGTATCATGTTTTGTATGGGCTCTTGAAATAATGATACAGACTGGCTTCTTCGTCTGCATTCGGGTAATTTGATCTCAATTATTAATAACCAGCAATCTTAGCTAGAAAATAAGGACGAGGGAATGAGATTCCGTTTTGGGATTCCACCATTCTATGATAATTCAAGTGTTAGAGAACTTGGAACCAACATTATTTGTCTGGCTTTTGAGATTTTCAAACCAGACAGGACAATTTGGCTGATTTTATTTTCAAAACTTAATGAATTAATTTCCCTACAGCAACTGCAAATAATTTTATAATTCATATTCAATGGGAATAATTTGCAAGGTTTTCAAAGTTTGCACGCGAAGCCTAATAAGCATTGAGCTGTTTAAGAGTGAACGGGTGATTCGTGATTTGCTTCAGGAATTTGGGTTTTCGAGCCGAAGAAAATTCTGTGTATCCAACAACAATACAATACAAGCGCGCGCGTGAGAGAGAAAAAGATCCATCACCAAACAGCTCAAATCTTGGATTCAGCAATGTATGAGTGTCGCTTTGCTGAAGAAAATTACTGCATGAAATAATGTGGGGGGAAATAATGGCAAAACCGGATGGGAGCACATAATATTTGGAGTAAGGAGAAGATGAAGAAAAGATGAAAGAAGTGTATAAAGCAATCAATTTGGATTCGATTAATAATTCATTCTGCCATAAACAAGAACTTTTTTTCTCTCTCATACTCTCACCCTCTCTTTCTCTCTCTATCCTTCTATTTTTTCTGGGTTATTCCGGTGTGTTCAGGGTTGGATTGCCAGATGAATGGTTGAACGACGACGACGACGACGAACCAGAGAGAACAATATCCATCAGAAAAAAAACGAACGCATACGCATACTGGGCCCCTCCCTGGAAGCATCCCCAAATCGGACCGAGCAGCAGCATACACTCCAATGCTTGTAGTCCAACCCCCAGTCTTCAGTCAATACTAATCGATTTGGGTAGTTTATAAGAAGAAGAGCGAGCGAGCGAGCGAGCGCAAGGAAGAGGAAGAGGACGAAAAGTTTAATTCTTTGCTTGATCCTTGGCTTCTTTTTTTTTGGTTGGTTGGTTGGTTGGTTGAAAGACCTTATTGAGACAGGCAAGTTTGGCGACGAAGAAGATATTTTCTTTTTGTTCGGCAAAATATATTCATAGACATTCTTTGGGTGTGTATATGTAGCAATGGTGTGGTTCAATGTCGGGCAATACAAGCACATAGAATACATTATTATATCAATAATTTATAATGTCCATGGTTGTCGGTTGTGAAGATGGGCGTGGGATTTTTGTATATCGATTATCAAGTATTTAAATTCTCCATTGCCATCATTCTCTTTCAGATTCTTTATTCTTGTCGTTGTTGTTGTTGTTGTTGTTCAAGAAGAAAATGTTAGTATATTTTTTTTAAGAATAGAAACAAAATCGAATTCACACGACCAAGACGACGACGACCAGAAAGAAAAATAGATAAGATTCTTTGGCGCCCATATTCGTGCGTGCCTGTTTATAATATACTTTGTGTTGGTGTCTATCTATATCTATCTATGTGTGCGCTTTTGAAGATAAATGACCGAATCAATAGTGTTTGGAATCCAGGCTTGGTTCAAGAGGGGCAAGAATCGAGGGCGCGAACCCTGGTATGGCATGATGATGATGATGGCGGCGGCGGCGATGATTTGGTGTGAAAACCGACATGCAGACACACGCACATACACACATTGAAACAGTATGAAGCTTTGAAATTCCATCGTGAAATCAAGCCCCTCTTCTTGTTTTTCATTTCATTTTTTTTTTTCGGTTGGGAACGAACGAGATTGTTTGTTGCAGATTGTCTATCGCGGGCGTCTTGTCTGTCTGTCAGCCAGTCAATTTTCTCTCGATTTCAGCCATCCAGAATCCAGAATAGTGAGAACAAGAGTGTGGGCGCGTTCAACAATACAAATTCGTCCATCCAGAATATCTCACAGAATACAAGGACATGATTATCGTTTTTAGTAAATATTCGATATCACGGTTTGAATCAAAATCAATTTTTTTTCAAATCTTGGCTGCATGCATTTATCGGACCTTGTTCCAGAAGCACGAAACTTCTTTCGGATTTTATTCGAAAAAATGTTTCGCTTTTTTTGAGTTGTTTTAGAGAAAATTATTCTTCAATTTCCTTGAAAAAAAGCATATTTGTTCTTTTTTAAAATTGACTGCTAAAGTATCCTCCGACATGGCTCTTGGCCACGGTTTTTAAGTGATAATGATGTGAGATGATGTCGACAATCATCATCATCATTTGTTCGTTAGGAACATTAACCAAGGAAAACACATCACTATCTGCAAAATAATTTGTTTCACCAATCTTCACGAATGCAAATTGATACCAACACATTTATATCCAGGCTCCCGATCCGGGAATCTGCAACGTTTTTCCGCCGAAAACATATTCGCTTTTTCAAGATTATCAGCCTTGGTGTAATTAATTATTGTTGTTGTTGTTGTTCTTGCTCTTGTTGTTTTCGCTGTCTCTGATGCTACCGGGCCTTGGTTGTTATCGGGCCTAGCGCTGGTTGTTGTTGGTGTTCCAACACAAACTCGATCGATTTTTTCAACATTTTTCTATGGGGAAACTTTTTCTGGTCTCGTTTTTTTTTCGCAAACTCTGCACAAAAAAAACAGAAATTACTTCTTTCCAGGGCCTTCTAGGCCCTTTTTTGGAATCCTTTTCCGATGAAGAGCAGCTCGATGGGCCCGGTTGGTTGTATGTGTTTAATGATTAATGTATATTAATTGTTTCCGCAAAAAAAAATCCGAAATGAATGTTCCTGTGTTCAATATGAAAGCCGCTTGCTCGGTGGTGTTAATTTTGCGACCATCTAACCTTAATAACCATCTCTTTTGATAATTTGTCAACGAGATTTCCATTCGGATTCGGTCCAATCATTGTTTTATTTTTGTTTCTATTTGTGTGTCTGAATCGAAATCCCCAAAAACCCAAAGTGTTGAAACAAGTAAGCTCTCTGAAACTCTCTGGGTCGTTTGATCTGATTCCTAGCACAGAATTCTCATCAACATCCATTGTTTTTTTGGCTTGTGCAATAATAATGCAATTTCTAAGCAGAATGTGAATTCATTCATGAGTTTGGATGCAGAGGGAAAGAAGGATAGGAAGGGGAAAGGTCGGCGTACTCCCAATCAACAACAACAACTGACAACTCTAGATTCGAGTCTTTCTAGCTTCCAAATTATATTCATCGAAAAGTACAACACACACACACATAGCAAACAAACAGACAGACAGACAAGAATTGTTGTCTTGTCGTGTTTTCGTTGTTTTCGTCCAAAGATGATCCCATCATTCCCATTGATGTTGGGATCCATCTGTGTGTTCCAATCGCCTCTTTGCTCTTTCTCTTCGATGATAATGATTATTATTATTATTATTATAGGATTCGATCGTTTGATCCTGTAATAATAATGATAAAACAGTTAGAATCGCCCACTTTCCAATGTGAATGTTGATGAATCCATTGGACCATTGACACACGCACACACATACACACACACATTGGATCAGTAAGCCAAGTTACATTCTCAGTCGAAGTAACAAACGAAAAAAAAATAGTAATCATCAAAAGTGTTGTTGTTAACATTTCCATTTGGAATTGAAATTGAAGTTGGAAAAAAAATCATCACTTTGGCCCGGAATTTTCGGGTGTTAGTGTTGAGACACCAGGATTCTAGCGCGGGAGACGCTTGATTTTGGCAGCGAGCGAGTGAGAGAGGGAGAGAGCTTCGCGCATCAATAATTGATTCTTTTTTGATCGAGAGAAAAAAATCAACAACCCCCATCACCATCACCATCATCGTAGTCGTCCTTCTCTCTTGTTCTCGGGAGTTTGCCGGAGTGAATACAACTTCATCACTTTAGATTGGAATGGAATTTGTTTTTTTTAGAAATTTTCTTCTTCTTCTTCACTTTTTGTCGACTGAGAGAATCGTCGACAAGAATGATGTAGATTTATTATTTATAAATCATCATACAGTCGAGAGAGACGGAAAGATACTTCCAGTCAGTCACTCAGACGCTCTGAGTCGGGCTAAAATTTTTTGTTTTCAAGTTTTCAAACAGAAAAAAAATGAAATAAAACAAGCCATTCTGGTTGGAATGTTGGTGCGGGGACACAACAAACACAAACATCAAATTAATGTCGAACCATCTCGAGAAAGAGAGAATGATATGTACGGTTTGGTCGTGGTGTGTGTCTGTGCTGTGTGGAAGTTGAAGGATCCAGAAAGATGGAGAGCCTTTAAAACGAATCCAGACTTAAATGGTTCCATTTTCCAATGTTGATAATGGTGATGATGATGGTGGTGGCGGAACCAATCCAAAAACTTGACAAAATGACGAATTTTGTTTCAAATAAAAGCAAACCAAACAATCCAAAGAAAAAAAACTGGGCCAAATGGGCTTTCTCGCGGGGTGGAGGAGGGAAATGAGAGAGAGAGAGAGAGAGGGAAGCGGAAAAGATGGAGAAAGACGAAGATTCAAACAAAAGGCCATGGTAAAATTTTACAAATTCCACCACCACCATCACAACCATGGTTTGGCAATGAGAGGAGGAGAAGCAGGAAAGAAGATATCATTGCCTAATGATTACGATGACAATCCTAACCAGGCAAACATCAAGAATCTATATATATTCTTCATTTGATTCTTACATATATTCTTCATCGTGTTATGTGTGAAAAGTCATCATCAACACTTTTTTTCGAAAATAAAATAAAATGAAATAAAAAATTTATTTCCTCCATTCTCTGTTCTATATTGATACAGTTCTTGGTCTTTAATTTCAACGTTCAAAACACTCTTTTCAGACGAAATCGACTGGCAGACGCAAAAATGAATTGAACACGAATGGAAAAATAGAAGAAGAAGAAGAAGAGATGGAGCGAGATGAAGAATCGAGAACAACAAAAGGCATCAGCAGCTAATTCATTTAGTTGATTGTCTGTCGTCGTCGTCTCTTCTTATTCTTCTTCTTGATCGTCTTTGTCGTAGTTATTGTTGGAGAGCAAATCAAAAGAATAAAAAAAAGAATAGACACAATAGAATGTTACAAACATCGATTACATGGTCAACAACAACAACAACAACAATCCGATTTCGAATCAGATTGAAGAAAACTCCGGGTGTGAAGCCGAACCAATTTTCGAAGATTCTGATGATTGAAGTTTTCGAAGAAATAAAAGAAAGAGAATAAGCGCCAACTCGATAGATAAATGGAAAAATAACTTGCGCTAAAAGTTTTTAAAAATCTTTACCAATAAAGGAATGAAAGAACGCCAAAAAGTGTCGGTAACGCCCATATTACGCCCTTGAGCTTAAGCAAAGGAAACCAACAAACAAATTCAACGCCCACTAGAAGATAAAATTTGTGCTACATTAACCCTTTCAGCGCGCTAGATTTTTTTTCGCGAAAATGCAATGCAGTGAAGCCAACTTTCAGGGGTACATCATTTGAGCACATTTTTTCGACCAAGCTCCAATCCGAAGCGCGCGGAAATTTATTTTCCCAAGAAAACGCAATGCATTAAAGTCACCTTTCAAAGCAAAGCGCGAAAAACATAACGTGAAGGGCGTGAGAATTTTTTCCGCGAAAATGCAATGCAGTGAAGCCAACTTTCAGGGGTACATCCTTTAAGCACGTTTTTCCGACCAAGCTGTAATCCGAAGCGCGCGGAAATTTTTTTCCCAAGAAAATGCAATGCATTGAAGTCACCTTCCAAAGCAAAGCGCGAAAAACATAACGTGAAGCGCGTGAGAATTTTTTCCGTGAAAATGCAATGCAGTGAAGCCAACTTTCACGGGTTCAGGGGCAATTCTTTGCACACGTTTTTTCGACCAAGTTCCAATTCGAAGCGTGCTAGAGTTGATTTTTAAAGAAAATGCAGCGCATTTAAGTCAACTTTCAAAACAAGGCGCGAAAAACCGAACAGCGCGAGAGAATTTTTTCTGCAAAAATGCAATGCAGTGAAGTCAACTTTTGAGAGTACAGGGGTAATCCTTTGCGCACGTTTTTCCAATCAGAGAGAGAAACACACCTTCTTCTCTTGTCTATAGTGTGACTCGTCATCTGGTCAAAACATCAGTGAACCAATCAGAGAGAGGAATACAGCTTTTTCTACTGTTTATAGTGTGTCTCGTCATCAGGTCAAATCTTCGCATTGGACCAATCAGAAGGCATAACGGTTGTTATAGGCGTCAAACATACACAGACTAGTACTGGCAAAGCTGATCGCTTTCCATAGGCTTATAGTCTGCCTCGTCATCAGGTCAAATCATCACAGGACCAATCAGAGAGGGGAATGTAGCCTCGTCTCCTGTTTAAAAATGCTTGGTGGGCCGCACCACAAATGTTTGATAGGACGTACGCGGCCAGCGAGTTGCTCACTCCTGATTTAGACGGTGATGATGATAAAATTGGTCGCCCCCTTTCGGTTTGTACTGGTTCTGGGGCTTATTCCGGGCTCAAAACCGAATCCTAAACAAGCTCAACATAGACCGAGATTCTTGAAGATCCTTCGAATTTCAAGCAAACTAAAACACACAGCTAGGCTAAAGAAATAACCAGAAATCCAATGTAATAATCATGACGAATGATATATTGTGTTCCATTTTTTCCTCTCTCTATCTCGCACATACATTCACATTCTGAATGTGCAATATTTTTCCTTCCTCTTCTTCCTCGTCGTCGTTACGGTCTGGTCTTGTATTTTTTTTGCCTCGGTTGGATTTCCTCCGGTTTCCTCGGTTATACTCTTGGTCGTTCTTTTTTTTCGCCTCGTCGTCGGTCTCGTCGTCCGACAGAATCCAATCATAACTTTTTCCTTTTTTCCTCTCGCTCTCTCTTGTTGGGCCGATATTAGCCATTATTATCATTTGCGCTATAAAAGATTTGGTTTCCCAGAATAGTCATAATAATAATAATAATAACCATAATATATAGCGTGTATGTGAGTGTGTGTGTGTTTTTTGTTTCAAGATCTGGTTCGGGATATTCTTTTTTTGGCTCCAGTGCGATTCTGGTGTCCGATTGGGGTTCAACATATCCTTGTTCCGACCGTTTTGTTTGCCCATATTTGCTATTTTTCTATTCTTTAATATTATTATATCTTATATTGTGTGCACCAGAAGAGCCCGAGAAAACAAAAAACAAGATCCAAAGATACCAGATTCTTTTCTCTGGTGAAATAGAATCTAGATTCTAGGATAACGATTACCGACATTATTCTTGTTTTTTTTCGGTCTTACTTGTCAATTATGTGAACTATTCGAGAGATATAGACAACAAGAAAGATGGAAAGATTATACAATAATTAAGATTGGTCGTTGTATTCGCCGAGGATTTTCAAGAGAAAATCAGATTCAATAATTTTTGGCCGGCAAAGTTCGGCGATTCTATTGTCTCCCGAAGAAGGACACAATACACAATCCCGGAATGGATCCAGAATATTCCCGAAATTTGATTGAGCCATCTTTGGAATAACAAAAATATCTTTGGTCTTGTTGTTCCAGTGGTCATCAAGAGTTACATTGGTTGTCTATCCCCCTTTGGTCTCTTTTCTCTTTTCCCTCCCTCAGGTTATTTTGGTGATTATTAATAATGAATATTATAGCGACTTGATGATGATGATGATGATGAGCCTATCAATGACACGGACACGCACATACACATGCCAAATCATTGAGTGGACATAGTTTCTGGAACCGTCCCGAAAAGCAATTTCATTGATTGCCATTTCAATGTTTTCTTTTTCTTCAGTTTCCTTTTCGTTACAGGTTTTGAGTGATTGATTGATTGATTGATTGGTTTTGCGGGTTCGATTTGACCAGAGCCATTCTACTTTCTCTCGCTCTCTCTTTGGCCTCTTACCGGAGATCACCAATAATAATAATAATAATAATCTACCATTCGGTAATTCGATTGTGTGTCGAAAGACAGATCCCGATTCACAAACCGATCATTTCCTAGCTTTGATTATCATTATCGTTCGCGGCTACGGTTGTTGATTGATCCCCGGTATGACGGGACCCGGATAATAATTTAAATTTCCCGAATCCCGAAAATCAACTGTGGCCATGTTACATTTATCATTAACGTTTTTTGGGCTATTTTCATAAATCGAAAACGGAATCCTAAAACCAGCCGATCAGCCCGTTACTCGTTCAATGACAATTGGTTTCTGGATTTTCCTGCCTTCTTCTTCTCCTTCTTCCAATGAATTTTAATATCTTTTAAACCCTCGCTCTCTGCCCCCTTTTTTTACATTAATGATCCCGAATCAAAACTGGGCGTGATCGCCGGGCGGCAAGTAGGTGTGGAGGCCTATGTGGTTGAAGTTTCATTCTTTCCCTATATTTTTTTTGTTGGGAGCGGGTTTTCAGGGCAAAATCGATTATGATGGAAATTTTCTTGGTTTCTTTCCTTTTCCCATTATTATCATTATTATTATTAGTATTCATTTTCTTCTTATTCTTCTCATTCGTACGTTCGTTTGCTTTCTTTAGTCTGATTCTTCTCGATTTCATTCCGATTCATTTCATTTCATTTTGGACATTTGGGAGAAACATTCGGTTATTGCTTATTGGGCGCTCACTATCTTTGTCTAATATTCGACTCTGGTTAATATCCAACAATTCCTTTGTTGTACAATCACACACATACACACACAGGCAGACAATGTGTGTGTGTGTGGAATAATGTTATTTTCATTATATTACCCGAATCATCATTATTAAATTGATTAACATGATTTCAGAATCTGTTTTTTCCCGAAAGCTCAAAGCAGAAACTACAATTACAAATTGAATCAAACTACGGGTACCAGCTCCAATATATTCCATTCCAACGGATCTTTTCATTGCTCCATATCTTTGGTTTCCCGGTCTTCAAACGAAATTCAATGCAAATTCAATTCAGCAATAGCTTGAAAAGATTTGCATAGATTGTCGGCGTTTTAGGTTTTATGTGGAGCGCAGAATAAAAAAATCCAAACCAAACCTAGGAAAAAAATCTTTGATTTTTTCCGCCTCTTGTTGGTTCGGCGCCATACACATGAATGGATGCATTTTGGTCAAGTGTTTGTTCATGGTTGGTCGCAAGGTTTTTGTCCCCAAGAGAGAATCCCAAGCGAAAGTGAATTGATGGAGAGAAAATAGCCCATGTGTGTGTGTGTGTGTGCTTTATCATATTAGCAAATTTGTTTTATTTATTTATTCGCCAGATTCTTGGTCGTCGTCGTCGACATCGCTCCCAGTAGAGCGTAAGAGCATTCCGGAACAACGAGACGCAAGAAAAAAAAGACAAACATCCTACCGAAATGGTTGCCGAAACAAACAACAAACACATGCACACACACACGCTAAACGGTGGACACTAAACCAGCACCATTTACCCTAAATGGACAGTGTCCAATGGAAAACCTCCCCGAAATAATGGTAAATCGTCTATCATGTTGAAACAATAACGGCAACAACAATCTCATTTACAAGTTTTCAGGTCTCTCTTCTTCTTCTTTTTCCTGACTTTTTCTTATTTATTGAAAACATGGGAAAAATTCATATTTTCGAGCCAATCATAATCTTGGCGCCTTGAACACCCCGCATATCCTCAAGGAACACACCCGATTCATGCATGAATATTGAGATAAAAGCGAGGAAACACGAATCGGGATCATATACTAGAATATGTAAAGATCTTATTGGTGGGCGCCTTCCTGGTGTCCAAGCGTCTACGGGGGGAAGGGAGAGGTGGGATGGCGGGACGCCAGATTCTGTCAAGAAAAGCCAAAATGTGTCAATAATAAATCATTAACAACATTGGGCGAAATAAAGATGGGGGCCAGAACAAGAATGGGCCAACCATTAATCGTAGTGAAAAAAAGCCCGAAGAAGAAAAAGGAAAAAAATAAATTTTGCATGTCATTTATGAACAATGTTCCGCTGCTGTGGCAGCTTTCCCCTTTTCCTCTTTACTCTGCTTCTTCCCTCCAAAACATACGTACTACGATTTCTCTTCATATTCTTATTTTTTGTTTTTACAATCCAGGTTGAATTCTGTCATTCTGAAGGTGAAACTATCTATTACACACAGATTGTGGCACGCAAGCATTAAAATGTTGGTCGAAACAATCTAATTTCCTAAAACAAACAAACAAACAAAGACGATTTCGAACTATATATCCGGGATCCCTTCATAAATCGCGTTACGCAAAATATAGAGAATACAAGAATCTAGAGAAATGGGGATTCTTTAGCGGCGCCTAAGCTAAAAAGATCCAGAGAATCAAAAAAAACGAGAGAGCCTGGTGATGCCGATAATGACGGAGAATAAGGCTGTTGTGTCAAAATCTGTTGGGCTTGATTCTTCGTATTCTTCGTATTCTTGGTTGTATGGGTAATAACCAAAACTGGAAAAAATCAAAGTTATTTGAGCGTGAAATAATTTATCACATTGCTATTCTCTATTTTTTTGCTCTTCTTCTTGCTGTTTCCTGTTTTTTTTTCTTCCTCTCTCACTCTCTCACTCTCTTTCTCCTTCTCAACTTATTTTACTTGATCATATTCTTGCTCTTGCTGTTTTTCTTGAATAGTTTTCCTTTTGCTAAAAAAACCCCACATTTTTCTACTTATTTTCCACTTTCAACACTTCCCATTTCTCCGCTTTCCGAGTGTTATTCTTCTTTTCCTTCTTGCTTCTCAAACATTGTGAAGCACGTGGCCATTATTATTACCAAGTCTAAATACCTAGACGATATCGGTCGCCCGACAAATAGGTCCTGTGGAATAGATAGATCCCAGAAGAGGAAAAAAGATGCCTCATATTTTGTATCGACAACAACCAACAACAACAACAAGATAGAAAGATCGTTTCTGCGAAAAAAAAACGAGATAAATACAGAAAAATGCAAAAGCGGGAAAAATTCAAAATTCAAAAAATAACAACAGCAACAATAATAAGAATAACAATAATAGCATCATATTCATGGTGTCGGTACAGAATCCAAACACAATCTACCGACACTTAGGCTGGCTGACTGGCTGGCTAAAAAAAATAATAGCCAACCTTTCTTCACCTTTTAGAATATTCTCTGTTTGAGGAGGAGATAAATGCAATGCAGTGAAGCTATCATTCAATTCAGCCACAGTGGGTTTTCGGCTTGTTTGAATTTTTTTTTCTGCCATCATGATGGTGAAAAGTTCACCAAAATAACTTGATACCAACCAGATACTTATAGTGCGATATATTCAGGCTGGTAAGAATCGATAGATAGCGTTCAAGAGAATTGAAGATTAATTTTTCCCAAAAAAAAACTAGAAAGAAAAATCATTATGGTTTTTCAATGGAAAATACACACCCAAACACACACAACATACACGGTTTGGTTGGCTCCAGGATTCTCTTAGGATTCTTCTTTAAAGGTTTTTCGGTCCACACACACACTCATACAATTTATATTAGATAAAATATTCGTGTAGTGAAATTTATGTGCATCGGTCGGTCGGTCGGTTGTTCGGTGGGTGGGTAGGTTGCTCCGGTAAGCTTTAAACCAAACGTTTTCTGGTTCCCAGCTAGGTTCCCTTCCTACTACTACTCAGGGGATAATGTTGGCGTAAATGGAGTCGGGATGGATCCTTGGTGTCTTTTTCTTGGATCAATATATGGAGCATACAGCAACAGCATCAGCCATTAAATAGCATTAAACTATTCATACAAACTCACTCGCTCTCTCTCTCTCTCTTTCTCTCTTCGAATTCATTCAAAATTCTGTTGGGAAGAAGCCCCGAAAGCCTTTGCCCGAAAACGGCAAAGGAAAAATCAAAAGAAAAAAAATATTCTTGTTGTTTTCCGAAAACCGAAAGCAAAGAAACAAGCTTAATCTTTTCCCTTTTTTCCTTTGGTCGTCTTGAATGTTGTAACCAACAAACAAACACCTTGCATAACTTGAATGTTATGGAACTCGGCAACCTGGCCGGAACCATCCTGGAAAACGGAGAGAAAATCTTTGGAATTTTCCTTGGTCTTTTGTTTTTGGTCTGGTTTGAAATTTTTTTTTTTTTTGAAAAGAAACCATTGTAAAATATGCAAACATCGGGAGAACAAGGTTTCTTTCTTAAAATTCCGTTATTTTTTTCATGTTTAGAGGGGTTAACCTGAAACGGCCGCAAACACATTGAAGCATGAACAACAACAACAACAACAACGATAACAATAAAAAAACGGAACGGACACTATGCATCCATCTTCCCGTCCCGTGTATATTTTGGTCAATAACGACCAATACCAGAAGCTAAGAAGCTAGGGGAAAGAAGCTAGGGAAACATTTTTTTCCCTGGCTTCTGGAGAGGTTTCCATGATATTCTTTTGAGGATTCCTTCTTCTTACCCCAACAATTTATATATTCTCTCCAACTTCCTTCCCTCCGTCTCTCGCTCTCTCTCTCTCTCTCTCGCTCATTTTTTCTCCTTTTAGTTATTATTCATTCATCCATTCATCTAACCATCCATCCATTCGTTCATTCATTCATTCTATTTCTCAAAGACGAATGCAAGAAAGCAAATATTTATATATTTGAATAATATTACCCGAAACATACACAGAAACCACGTTGAACAACCATTTTATCTCTCTTATTCGGGCAACATTTGCATACGCACACACACACACACGAGTGGCCTCGCGTACTCGTCGTCGTTCCATCGCTGGTATTGATGAATGTCTTTGTGTTCCGCTAAACCTAATTTGTCGTTCTACATTCACCAATTGTAACCAATAACACAATATCGATGATGTAGCCAATAATAATACAACAATAATAATAATAATAATAATGATTAC
The DNA here is from genome assembly GCA_025882695.1 of Amerodectes protonotaria. Classification (NCBI taxonomy): domain Eukaryota; kingdom Metazoa; phylum Arthropoda; class Arachnida; order Sarcoptiformes; family Proctophyllodidae; genus Amerodectes; species Amerodectes protonotaria. The sequence goes on along the minus strand of JAOZJS010000005.1, from coordinate 113,320 downwards.
GGATTCGCGGTATATATTTAGAGGCTCTAAATTTGATTCGCCAAGCCATCGCCACAGCTTTCGCGCGAAACATCCAAGAAAAAAAAGACGAGGACGAGGAAATCGAATTTCTGAGAAAATTTTCCGATTTTAAGCCAATCATGATGATGATGATGATGATATGTGTTGAAAGGGGATGAACCATGTTAGGCAATGTGCGTGTGTACGCGCGTGTGCTTGTGTGGGTGTCAAAAATGCTCCTCCTCTTTTGAATGTAGACACACCTCCAAGAGGCAAGTCACTCCTGCTCCTCACATAGAGACCAAGAGAGGAGAGTAAATATTGTAATACAACGAGTTTTTAATAGATGTGTGTTTGACATTATAGGCAGGCAGGCCTAATGTGTTTGGTGTCTTTTTTTCTTGTCTGTTTGCTTGCTTGCTTGCTTGTTTGTCGGCATATTTTTATGCCTCTTGTTCACGGATCGTCTAAATTCTTTGATGTTGTGTGTTGAATGTTTCCCTAGCCGCCGCCATGTAGTTACATCATACATTGACATCCGGACACATCACTGGAATGCCGAATGACTTTGATATGGTGCCGACACCATCGAAATGTAGCAAGCAAGCGAGCAAGCAAGATGGAAATAAAATGAGAATCCTGGCCCCCCCCCCCAAAACAACAACAATGATCCCCACAAGAATACAGAGAATCAACAATTCCGAACCCCATTTCGAAGAAAACCTTGTCGGTGGTGTGCATATCAGTTTACAAGGTCTTCTGGTATGCGTGCCAGGGTTTTCCAAGCATATTATTTTTGAATCAGATCCATCTGCACACACACACACACACAAAATCATGTACATTGTACAACATTATAAATGTGTGTTTTGCACCCGTACCGCATGGCCATGGCGCCATGACGCCCAGGTCTCTTAGCTTATTTTTGGTTTCCAAGCGGTCAGGTGGACCTGAGGTATTTTTCGGGAGTTTCGGGGATTCAAATCCAGATTCTTTTTGTCCAAAATGTGGGGATATCTTTTGGTCCAAAACGTGTATCCGCGATTATTATTGTTTGTTGTTGTAATTCGATACACGATAAGTCAATTATCATGTTTTTGGTTGTATATTGTATATTGTTTGGGTGTTTCATTCATTCATTGACGTGTGTTTCCAGGGTGTGTTGTTTGATACCGGGGGGGGATGGGATGTCCGCCAATGTCAAGTATACACCAGGCAGGAACCTAGAGAATGGGACCATAATACGGTCGGCGGGCGTACTGGTGTTAACTACTATCATTATTATCGTCATCATTCTCAACCAAAATAATAATAATAATAATCAACCAAGTTAATGCTTTTCTACCTAATTTACATAATTGGTGTTAAGCACAAAAGAGGAGGAGGAATAAGCGCTTCTGAACCAAGCCAGGCACAATCATAACGGTAAAAAGAAGGCAGAAGGATAAACTCAGAACACACACATTCTGGTACGAGGAATCCAAGGCGACAGCAAAGATGGATCCCAGGGCATATTTGACAGCATCAGGAGTATTGAACGACGGATGCTGCTCCAGTATAGTGGGGATCCACGGATCGAACTAATCTAATTGTTATTTTTTTAAATTAAAAATTCAAATGAAAAACTAAAAAAAAATCAATAAACTATCAATATCTGGAGAAAAAAACGGCATTTTGGCCTGGTAATTGGCTCGGGTGGAGGCCACAAAGTTCAAACAATTTGTGTGAAAATATTCTTTTTTTCCATCATCATTTTTCTAACAAGTTCTCTCTCTGGTCCCTGGTTCTCGTCGGAATCGCCAGAAGCACAATAATTCAATGTGTGTGTGTGTGTGTGTGTGATCTATCTATTTTTGTATTTGATTATTTTCATGGTTAGGCTCGATAAGCAAGCGAAAAACAAGCGAATATTCTAAGGAAGAGCAGTAGTATCAAGCGGAGAAGAGAAGATAAAAGAAAAATAGGTGCTCCCCGATATAATCAGATTACAACCACCAACAACAACCAATAGCGTCGGCGGCGACAACTAAGCGACGATCACACACTTATGTTGATGGCCGGGGATCCAAATGGGATCCAAAGCAAAAAGCGAAAGAACAATTCTTGTTCTTGACGCCATTGTCTATGCAGTGTTTTTGCAAATATTATTTTTTGGTTCGTTGTGAATAGAAAAAACGAAACGAAATTCCAAAAAATTCTGAAGCAATTTTGGGCTATCATCTTTTCCGTTATCTTCTTACAACAAACTGCCATACTGTTTATGTGTGTATTTTTTTTTCTCTCTCTTTCTTTCTTTCTATTGAATCCACCCTAAAATGTGTATTAATCTATTGATGATCTCGATTTGATGTACGCCAAGAACTTTGCCATATTTTGCTGGCGCCATATTCCAAGAAGATGATGCGGAGGAGGAGGATTCTTTGGAGGATGTTGTCTTGGATTTCAAGTTTTTCCCCCAGAAAAAAAACCGATAGAAATGTGTTTTGATATTTATTTATATTTAGCTAGTTATTTTTGAAACAAAATCCCAATGTTTATTCTGCGCAAACTGATGGTGGACAGTGGCTTGTGCTTATGCGCGCCGCAAAGTAAGACAGTGCCCAGTTTTGCCCAGGCAAAATATTTTAATACAAAAATAGAGAAGAGGCGAGAAAAAGACGAAGACGAAGAAATTTGACTCTGCTGCTGTTGCTGAACAAATCTGGCCAACCCCTGTGAAGTAAGATTATTATAAATGTAAGACGCACATAATTGTGTGTTTCCCCATATTTTTTTTTACAAAATATCAAAAAGGACAATCCCTCTTCGAACCACGAATGCACACACAACAATGTTACGTGTCATGACTAAGACGCGGGGACACTGTCCACTTTCCACTGTAAAAAGCCAATGAGCGAAGAGAGTTTGAAAAGAGAGAAACATTGTCATTGCTAATAGATTGACAAAGGAGGGGCAATGCTAAAGCGAAAGCTTTCCAGTGTTGTCGATGGTGGTGATTGTGTGAGTGATGGCATTCAAATCGATTTGACTTACTTGATTTTTTTCGAGTCTTTCTTTTTTTTGGTGAAACCAATCTCTCTCTCCCTCCCTCTCTTTTGGATCTTTTGGATCTCTAAGGGCAAGCGCCTTGTCAAACAATAACAACAACAACAACAACAATAAATACCAAACGAAATTTCGTTTTGCGGCACTTCTTTTTTAGCTATTCTTGTCAACACACACACTTGCACACTCTTTGGACCAGAATCAGGCTCCAAAACATGATAATTAAACTAGTAGATCCAGACACATGGCTCACGATACGATTCTGGTTTTGATTGTGTTTCCACAACCATCGAGAAGCTGGCAAAGCCCAAGTGCAAAGTGTGAGCGAGAACGAGAGAGCGGGAGCGACTAACAAAACCTCAATGGAAACGTCAATTTTGACACCATCCAATGAATCAATTTTACTTGGAACGCTCGCTCGTTGTTGGAACAAGCACACACACACACACACACATATCTTAGACCTGAAATCCGGGCAAGAACCAAGCACACACAGTAACAAACGAGAACTATAACAACAACGACAACACGAATAAGTCCTCTAGTTTTTTTGTCGGGTCTTGGATCATTCATATTCATTCACCCTGCCACACCCACTGTCACACCCACCCGCCCAAACACCAATATCTATTGTAATCGAAACCGAAAATCTTTTTGGATTCTGTTTCTGTACTTTCTGGATACTTTGCTTTGATTTTTTTGTACGCTTCTTCGATTGTATTTTAATTTGTCCAGATTTCCACCCTATTTCGGCCCCTCCCCCTTCCTCTGTCCTATATTGCTTGGGATATTTTGGTGGTGGGCTAGTGGTGTTGAATTAATGAAGGAAAGAATAATGAAGAAGACGAAGAAGAAGAAGAGGAAAGTTATTTTGAGCTCACTTCCTTCCTTTTTTTCTCGGGGATCCAAAAAGATCCAAATGTGGGCGTATGCGCGTGTGTGTGTGGGCATGATAGATAGATAGATCATCATCTTAATGTCAGTGTCACAGAATTTCGTTCGTTCGGTCCTCTCTCTCGTTGACTGCCTCTCTATCTTTATGTATGTTTGATAAACGAGATTCTTATGACGCCCAATTCACCATTCTCCATCATCATCGCTATCATAATCGTTCTTGTTCTTCTTCTGGTGCTGGTTTCTAACAACAAACATGTTCCTCCCGACAACAACAACAACATACATCCAATGGACAAGTGTATGCGTATGTGAGGGGGTGTGTGTGCGGCAAACAACAACAACAACGACCAGACACAAGAATCACCATCACCACAACAACAGCAAAAAGAATAATAGGGCGACTTGTGTCTCGAGGTTTTTTTTCTTGGCTATATTTTGAATATGAACGTTTTTCAAAAACGAAGATGGAGAGGAAGGAAGGAAGAATTAAACGAGAGAGCGATGAGAAATTGAAGTCAATCGAGTTTTGGTGCTTATTTATGTGCAGGCGTGTCTGTGTGTGTGTGTGCTTGAATGAACATTTTTTTCCCGCCGCGAGAATCTCGGCGCCATAAATGTGTCCAGTCCGAATCTATCTATTTGGCCCATTTGGTCCATAAAATGTATAGGGTCATCCTAAATCGTCGGACAGCAACCAGGATTCAAATCCAAACGATGATGATGATGATGGTAAAAGTTTTTTGCAGCCGCAATTTTTGACTTGGTCGCGCTGATGTTGTGTGAAAAATCCCCAATGTGAAACCCAATCAAACAAAGTGTTGTTGCGCGTTCCGGTATCGCGGCCCTCGCGATGAATATGGAAATGTTGCGAACAAACGAAAATAAGATGGCAAAGTTTTTGGCGCCTAAACGTTTCAAAGTTTCAACAAAAAAAAATAAAATAAAATTGCAAATTTTGTGGAATCGCTTTGCTTTTTTTTGCACTTCAAAGAGCTGTTGTTATTTTTTATTTTTTTTTCGTTCGGGTTGCAACCCGGGGGCAGCTCCGGTTGTGGTTGGTCGGTGCTAATTTGCTGGTCGGATGGATGGACGAACGATATTTTGACGAGGGGCAAAGGAGAGAGAGAGAAGGGGAAACCAGCAAGTAGAACCATTTCATCATGCTTCAACACACACACAAACGATAGTTGTTGTTATATTTGAATTTCAAAATTTTCTTCAACACGAGAATATAATACCAGAGGATTCAGAAAAATGAATATATTGAAACGCCAAGACAACAATCCGAAGGAACCCTGTTTGTCGGGGGACGGGAAACTGCCAAAACGACGAGGATGAAAACACACATCTTTTGGTTTGTTGTTCGTTCGGGAAGACGATGTTTTCCAGAACAACAACGACGACGAGCTTGAATTTATGCACATCAAGGCTCTAATGTTAAAACAATTGCAACACAAAGGCCCACTGTAACCCCTCATATTATTCTTGTTATTATTGTTGTTGTTTGGTTCGCATATTGAAACATGGCAGACAAGTTGCAACTTGCCATCGTGCTGCTTCACATCATGACGATTATGGTTATGGTTGTGGATTCAAATCATCAAATCGTTAAATGGCCAAATTATCTTCAATTTCAAACCGTCAAGGTTTGTTTCAAAATAAAATACGAGAAAATCTTATTTCTTGGATTTTTTCGCCACAAAAACCCCAAAAATCCGTCTCGGTTTTGACATGTCTGTAAAGCTCTCTCTCTCTCTCTGTCTGTGTGTGATTCTGGTTTCTAGTTTCAGGATTCTAGCCTTGTTAGCCTCGTTGACAGCTAAAACGTGCCGACCGACACACATAATATTATCGTTGTCGACAATTGCACCAAACAGAATATGAGCAAGAGAATAGAATAGAATAGGAAACGAAAAAAAATGAGAAGAGGAAAACGAAAAAGATCTTTTGTTTCCATCGTTTTTTTAACTAAATTAAATTTCAATTTAAAAAGCCATTATGGTGTATGCCACTGTAAAGCGTACTGGATGCAGGCAACTAGCATTGTGCTTGCCTACTGATGATTGGCTTGACAAGGGAAAACCATCGCAGTTTTAAGGGGGACAGCTAAACACTGTTATTATTGTTATGGTTGTTGGCGCTTTCAACAAATCTCAAGCGTTGAAACTTATGTTCTGGTTCTGGGTTGGGGAAAATTTGATTTTTATGTAAATTCTGTACGCAAGTGGGCGTTTAGCATTTGAAAGCGTTTTATGTATTTATGTGTGTCGGAAATTACCGGCCAAAAAAAACAACAACACACACACACACACACACACACATAGTTTGTCGGGCACATTTCTGTTACAAAAATTACAACTTGCACTTGCAAAAAAACTCTAAAGTAACTGACTAATTATGCAATACTATTCTGTAAATTATGTAACTTATGGAATTTTTTTAAGAAAAATCAGAAAATCAGAAACTAACAGAACGTTGCATCAATCTGTTGATGATGATTCTGTTGTTGTGATGGTGATTGCTGTTTTTGAAGCTGTTGTTGATGATTATTACCATTGATGGTTACCACTGTGGTTTGGATGGATGTTATTCTGGATGATATTATTAACATGATGATGATGATCACTAACAATAATATGGATGAAGATGATTCTTTGACGTACAAAATTCGATTCAATTCGCGCCGTCTATGTCTACAGGATGGATTGGTCAATGGATCGATGATATCGTTCATTGTTGTATGATTTGTTCTTCGCCCGCCACAAACATCCATTGTTTTGTGCGCATGATAATCGTGCGAGTGATGTCCAGCCATATTTTTTAGCACGCCCTCAGTAACACTCATTGAACAAAACGTTTTTGTTTCACACTGATACACCAAATCAACCAATCAAGTAATCAAATTCAACACTGATAAAACATGCCCACCCACACGCACACAAAACCAACCAATCCGGTGCAAGTGTTGAAAATGTAGGCAAAGCCAAGTGGCAGTCTTCGTCATCGTTTCATATTATTATTGGTGATGGCTGAAAATTGACCGGAGCCAAACGGAATTTAAGCATTATTACATTACATTATTTTGCCGCCTTTTTTTCGGCGCGCCAAACAAAAAATTCGCTCTATTCGATGTATATTTTTTTTTCTCTCGCCGGATTCTCTTCTTTTCGCCACATCTGAAAGAGATTCAACCAAATTAAATTGATTTGGATCTTTGCTTTCCGCCGCATAGATTGAAGAAGACGATGCTTTCGTTGTTGTTGTTGTTGTAGCCAAAAGTCAACATTATTAGATTATTCTTGTTCCGTGATCGACGACGACGACCACGACGACAACGACAACAACGAGAATAACATTGCTCAGCTTAGTTTCTGGTTTAAACAGAATGTGGACAGAGAAAGAAGGCCAAAAAAATCCAAAGCAAAACGCCGGGAATTTTCTGATTTATTCTTCGGACAAATCAATTTTTAATGCATTTTTCTTTCATTTAACAAACACAACACTGCCCTTTTCCATTTTCTTCCAATGGGATGGGCCATGGATGATGGGCGTCGTTCCTACCGTCAATCATCACCATTATTATTATTATAATTCAAATAACATGTTTTGCGGTATTCGCTTTACATCAAACAGGTGGACACTTTGATGGAAGCTGATGGACGACATTCAAGAGAGAGACAGGAAGAGAGAACATATTCGCACACACACAGACACACACGAAGTAGTCTTGATGACAATCGACAAACACGCCCACTATCAATAAGCTTTTCAACGATCAAAATTCAGGTCGGAATCGTGGTCGATCCATTGATGGGCGTGAGGATTTGTTTTCATGAAAAGTTTGTTAATTGTTGGTTTTAGTTGACGTTCGGATTGGTACATTTCACATTGAAGTAGCCGAACATACTGAACACATGGTTTTGGTTGCAAGAAGAGACAAATTTAAACTCTGGAACAGATTGCTTAAGAAGAAGAGGAACCACAACCAGAATCCTCTGGATCCTCTCTCTCATTCTCCATTCTCTCTACACGGCACTCATCAACTCATTCAACAGACGATGAGGAAGCCACATAGGAGGAGCGTTCGAAATGGAAATGCGCGCCAAACAACAAAAATCCCAAAAGTAGTGGTACAGGATCATCAGGATTCTTCTTTGTGTTCCCGCTCGTGTTTCGTTTTGAAATCACAGGCCTAGTGGTTTTCACCAGCGGTGCGTGGTTGTTGGTCGCACAGATTGTGCTACACAACCGCTGGTGATTCGCTTCTGCCGAATGGCGCCAATGTGGTGGAACAACAACGACAACCAGGATTCAACCCCAGAGCATAAAGCTTCGAAAACCAGGGAAAAAAAGAAGGGGGATTCCCTTCGTTTTGGATACTAATACTAATTGCATTAAAGAATGATTAATGTAATATATGGTGTTTTCTGGTGGCGGTCTTTCCGTGGTCATCATTGTTGTTGTTGTTGCTGCTGCTTTCGGTTTTTGGTTGGTCAATTATCAATTAATTCCCAATGATTATCAGAGGGAGCGAAAGCGAAAGGAAGTGGGGGTAGAGAAGGAGATTATATCCAAGGTTCCCCGTATTATATATTGTGATATACAAAAAAATCATTATCATTTTGACATACTTCTGGTTTTATTGCCACGGGACGGACGGGAACCGAAAAAAGAAGGATCTATCAGGATCATTCAGGATCATTGACTGATTGACCCGCGCGAGATTCCGGAATCCCGGTCAGTCAACAACTGCCAATCATAATCATCATCATGATCATCATCATTATTATTGTCATCATTGTTGTTGTTATCGGTTTTTACTGGCCAATTCGATATTCGATATTCTAGATATCGTATCTGTAATATGCAAATTTATTCTGGTTGATCGCAAAGCCAAAGCGGAACAACAACAACGATTCAATATTATTGGTGGATTCGAAAACTGGTGGGTTCTTCTTCTTCCTCTGCTTTTCGAATCAAATTATGTGGATTGTGGCAATGATGATGATGATGGCTGTGGTTATGTGGTGGTGGTTATACAAGCTTGTCAGATTCTTTATTCTCGATTCTATTGGTGGTGTTTCCATTATTCTACCACCACCACCGCCACCACACCCCCCTAGTGTGTATTCATTGGGCCTTAATCAATCCAATTATAGTTGATTGTAATTAGATTAGGTTCCCTGTCCCTGTCCCGGTCTCTTCTCTCTCTCTTGTTCGGTTCTTGACGAGAGCTTCGTCATTGTTTTTTTTTTTGGTGCGGGATCCTCGGTTTCATTCATTATTGCTTCCATTATTATCATTATTATTATTATTTTATTGTTGGCCGGTTTGTTTGATTGTTTGTTTTTGGCGGGCTTTGTATCCATTTTTTGTTCTCGGATTCTGAATTCTGTGTGTGTGGAAATAGCTTTAGACCACCGCACATCAAAATAGACGGGGGGTCTTGGTTTCCTGTTAGCCGCACCAATTACCACTAGTTTTCAAATCGACGCGACCGCCAGAAAACAAAAAGAGAATCCTGATTGAATCCAACAAGAACAAGAAAAAAAAAGATGGCCCCGGCCCCGACTAAATTGACGACTATGATGTGATTTCTATGTACGAAATTGAATTAAATGCTTCTGGATCCGTGAATTAATGTTGTTTGTTTATTTATTTATTTGCGGTTCTATCATTTTCTGGACCACCGTTGGACGCCCAGCGATCTGGTAAGTATTTTTTTTCGTTGTTTTAATTATAAAATTAATTTCCTTTTCAGGTCTCTGCCTGATGTCTCTCTCTCTCTCTCTCTGTGTCTCTGGCCACCAATTTTTGATTATATTCTGTTTAGCTCTAATAATCTTTGATCTTCTCGACCAATTTCAATCATAATTCTATTCAACAGAATCGAATCGTTTCTTCTCCTTGGTTTGGAAGGCGCCATCATCATCATCAGTCTTGGCAAATCTCGCCACCAAATCTCCCGATCTTGTCCGAAAAATGGTAAGAATTGAAAATTGAAAAGAAACAACAAGCTTCTTGCTTCTTCTTGTGCCACAAACAAACTGGCTGCCATTCATAAATATTTAATCACTGATTTGCTCGAGATTCGATTCTCGCGATCTCTAGCCGTATTCTTTCCATCTTTGTTTGGTGTTTATAACTTTCAACCCAAATTATGGATCACACCAAAGCAGAGCGAGAGAGGGAGATAGATCCTATTGCTGCCGACGCCTATAAGGATTTTCTTGATGTCAAGTCAAGAAAATTCAAAACGCTAAACACCCGCGCACCACACACCACACCATCACACCAACCCGACGCGAACCCGAAAAAAAAACGATTGATCTGCCATTTACATACAGCCCGAAAGCCAAACGACGAAAAGCAATATCAAGACAAGGAGAAAAGGAAAAGGCGAAAATTCAACAAAATTGTGTGCACAAAACACAGTCGCGAAAAATCCATAAATATAAATCCATTTTTTCGCTTTTCTCTCTGTCTTTTTCCCTTGATTTTTGGTTGTGCTTTGTCCGCCTTTTCGGGTTGAATATATACAGCCTTTCTCCCTTTCCTCTCTCTCTCTCTGTTCGTCTGTCAGCCCCCCAGCCAAACAAAATCCATAAATTAGCACCCAGACACACCAACACACCAAGACACACACACAGAATTTCAGTCCCAAAACTTTGAGATTTTTTCCAAAAAAAAAGAATCTTTCGGAATCTTACAGGGCAGGGCTTGTTGTACCAGGGACCATGATGATGGTTTCAAAAGAATCCAGCAAAGCAAAGCAAAGCTCCCACAAAAAAACCAAACCAAACCAAAAGATCAAAGGCCATCTCGATTCTGGCGTTATGCGATTCTTATGGCTTTCCTATTCCATCGAACACCCCGCTTCCCTTGCACTGCCCTCCGCATAGATAGAGCGAGGGAGAAAGAGGATACAGAATCCGTATTACAGATGTCATTTGCATATGTTGTCGTCCTGGTTTTGGTTTTGGATTCTCTGTTTTGGCCCTCCTGGTGCTTGTCGCCCTACCGGCTTAGCGGCCCCTTCTAATGTTGTTCCAAATTCATGTGTGTGTGTGTGTGTGTGTGTGTGTCAAATGAATGCACATCATTTACAACCACCACCACCACCGGGGGATGGGCATTCATTTCCAACCACTGTTTCTTTTTGATTCATATTTTTTTTTGTTTGGTTGGTTCGGGTTTTGTGTTGTTTTGTTTGTCTCTCTCATATTTCATATGTTTCACGCTTCTGTTGGAATTCTTCATCATCATCATCATCAACATCATTCCAAACATATTTACAGGAAAAATTATGATTTTTAACACTAGCACACTAGCACACTGGCAAGCACACAACGACACACAGAATGGATCCGATTCTTGTTTTATTTCATTTATTCTCTCTCTTTGATCCTAGACGAAAAAAAAGTGTCAATTTTTTTTCGCGCTCGCCCTCGTTCTCGTGCGGAAGAATCATATTTAATCGGTTTATTCTGGAACCAGAATCCAGAATGAATGAACGAAAGGGCTTGCAGCGAGGGCGAGCTTGCAGCGAAAATTTGTTCCGTTTTGCTGACAAAACAAGCTAGTTGTCAGCAAAAAACGAAACGAAACGCGAAATGATAGGAAAAAAACAAGCCAACCAAACGGACCATAGGGAAAACGAGAATCCGAACAGAATACAAAAGTCATTCAGTCAGTCAGTCAGTCAGTCAAAATGCCAAAAGTCCAATCAGGCGTCATGTTCTGCATCATGTTGAATAATCTGCATCAGCCAATATCATTTCTTGCTGACCAATGACAATGAGGATGATGACCGGACCGTTGTCCGGTTATTGCCCGGCGGATGTTGGATGATCTAGTCGCCTTAACTAGTTGTTGGTGAGGCTTCGATGATTCGGTTCGTCTTCGGGATAATAATAATCACCATCATCATTGTGGTTGTTGTTTTGGATCGTTTGGATTGCTTAAAATTTGTGAATTATCGTAATTAATAACCACCATCACGTCCAGTTCTAAGAAGAAAACGCCCCAATCTAATTCAAAAACATAATGCATTTATTATCATGGTGTTTGCTTGTTTGTTGTTTGTCAGCCAGGAAAACAGGAGGGATAGAACAACAATAGGAAACAGGAAAAGGGGGCGGGCATATAATCATTAAATTGTTTTTTCATTCGTTCGTTCGTTCGTTCGTTCGGATCAATATTGGTTTTCTTTTTTTGGCACACGTTCGTTCTCAATTGGATCTCTTCGCTCGCTCTTTTGTTTTTTTTATTGAGACAAAGTAGTGTTAAAATAATGACGCCCATTGTACCACCACCGCCACCACCATATGCATATCACAAGTGTATTGGACGCCTTCGATACTCGCAGGAAACAACAAATACGCGCGCGGATTACTCTCCGGGGAGCTACGTACACAACACACATTTCTGCTGTGCGCGCTGTGTCTGTCTGTCTATCTTTTTTTTCGTGTCTAGTTCGTTTGGATCCAATCCACGCCCCGGACTGGTAGTAGTGAAACGCTCATGAGGATTGATTTCTTTAGTTTTAACCAGTTTTTTTTCGGCTCCAGTTCCATAGAAGAGAGAGCTTGAAGACGGATTCCTTTTAATCGAATTCCAAAGTTAAGATTGGATCCGCACCGGAATCCGAATGACCAAGTGGTCAATGGGGAGACCATGATGTTGATGATGATCATTGAATATCATGTGTCTCTTTTTCTTCTTCTTTGGTTCGACGACGATCAATTAAATGCATTTTACTATTTTGTTTTGGTATAAATTAAATCCTCTATGCAAACTTTGAAACACACACACACTGGTGCATTCCAAACCATCAATGAACCGAGAAGAATTTCAGCATTTAGTTTCCAATTAATTCGATCGTCTTTTCCACCAACTGCTTTCTGTTGCTTCCAAAACAAATCCCAAGTCCAAAAGAAGAAAAAAAAATGTGAAGAAAATATTGATTCTATTCGTCTTCGTCTCCATCTTGGAGATGGTTCGGTTTTGCAATTCAATTCAATTATACACTGGAGTGTAATTAAAACATATTCCCGAGTGCACATTTCAACAGAATCCAAGCTAGGCAAACATACATGGTTTGGATTGGTCGCTTCTTCGGAATTGGATTCTCAATCCGCTTTTTAGCATCGATTCAGCGACCATTTTCATTCGAAAATGTTTGAAATCCAAATTGATTGATTCGCTTGCATCAAAGATGATGATAATTAATGAATGTTTCTTTCATCGTAATCTGAATTAGAATCCAATACCCAAACGGGATAAAAATTCCGCCAAAAAGCCAAGGAAAATTTTGAATTTTTTTTCTCGCCTACACTGCCATCTAGGAGTGAAACTTTGTCCTTCAATTTTCAAATTTAGTATCGGAAGTATGATACTTTGGTAGGAAAATCTGTGCTTGTTTCGATACCAAATTATTATTATTATTATTAGGGATGCCATTGGCCATTAAGGCTCGATGTTGTCAACTTGTCAATTTGATTATCACTATTATTATTACTATTATTAGGAAATATGTGTCGAAAAGAATATCCGGGAATTTCGCTGCGTGATTGGAGTGAAACAGCATCACAGCACAAGTACCACCAGTGCCAATTATTCCTTGTTTCGGTTATTATATAGTAGCCAGCCAGTCAGTCAGTATAAATTTTGCTTGTAAGTCTTCAAACTTACACTCGTATGCACACACCCACACACCCACATTCAAGACCTAAGATCATTCTTGATCAGACAAGACAGGACCGAGACATGTAAATCAAATCAAAAAAAATCATTCTTAGGAATCCTCTCGTTTTCTTGTTCTTTTTTTTCGGGTGGTATTTAAGAGGGAGAATTCTTCATCTTCGTAGTAAGAATATGAGATTCTTTCACATTCGAACACACACCCTCGCACACGCCCACCTAGACTGGAAGTAACATGAAGTGTAACAAACCTTTCTCTTCATGTGTGTAATTATCAATCTATTCGTTTGTATTATTATTATTATTATTATCATCATCATCATCATTACAAGAATGCGAATAAAAAGAAGAAATAAAAGAAATATAATTGAATGGTATCGAAAAGAATCCAGCTCATGAAACGAAACGAGTGAACGATGATGATGAAGAACCAGAATAGTCAGAATAGCCAGAATAGCCAGAATAACCAGAATAACCAACAAGATGATGGTTGTTCACAAACAACAACAACAACAACTACCAGAAATACAACTAGAACTACTACAAGAATTCCGAGGGGCGGGAAAGAGGCGTGAAAAGGAGTCAAAATAGAAAAAAAACGAGATGATGATGATGAAGAGGAAGAACGTTAAACAGAACAGAAATGAAATAAAGAAAGAAAGAAAGAAAAATAATAATAAAAAAACATTGATAAAGTGTTTGACATTAAGGAATGGCCATTCTTTTATTTTTTTTTTATAAAACGGTTCCACATTGGTTCCAATGTCCATCGTGTGTATGTGTGTTGTAATAAGCAACATTAGTGTCGGAATCGATTTTACAATCAAATCCATCATCGCACACACACACAAACACGCATCGAATAAAACGGAAAAGACGACGACGACGACGACAAAAGCAGAAAGAGAAAGAAATCGAGAGAGAGCGAGAGAGTTGAGTTGGCCACTCAAACGACCATTATTAATGGCAATATAAACATTTAGGGTTTTTTTGCTTCTTCTCTCTCGTTCAACAGAGATGGACACAAACACACACACGCACACTACCGGACTTATCGTCTTCGGTTATAGCTATGGATTCTTCAAAACTATCTCCGCGATTCCTTCAATGCGACAAAGCGTGAAATAAGATTAGAATGCAAGCAATCCAACACATGAAACGAGAATAACGGATGATGAAACGGGAATGTAACGGGAAAAAAAAGTTGCGCGTCAAATTCTTTCATCGCTTGCATCGTTTCATTTCTTGAGATCACTTGCGAGGAGATCAAAATGGGGGCGAGGAATCCTGGGCCTGTTTGGAGAGCCCAGGATCCCAAAACGCAGCAGACGTTTAGGCTTAAGACACCAAACCGAACCAACAAAAAAAAACAACTTGGGCCCGAACCAAAGAGAGAGAGAGAAAAAAAATCCATCCATCTATCTATCTATCCGGCCGTCCATCCATCCATCCATTTCTGGAACCAAGATCCAAGAAGAGGATGAACGTCAGCCACCAACGAACACATGTGAGAGAGAAAGAGCTGGAGAACATCTTTTCATCAACTTAACATAAAACTAATTACATTAGAGAAGAACCAGGCGGGCCCCAAGAAGAGAGCGCCCATCCAAAAGGCGTCTTGAGCTGTTGTGGATTCCATGTTTTTCATGGTGGTTACACCCCCCCTGTGCCCTAGATCATTACCACGGCAGCCTCCGTTCTTCATGGCAACGGTGAAAGCAGCCAAACAACATTTACAACAAACGACCGACCGAACAACATGACAAATTACACAAATATGATTGACAGTTTCGTGGTGCGTTCCAGGAATAATATCCAAAAATCACATCGGGTTGATGCCCAAAGTGGATCGAGTGGAAGTGGAAGAGATTTAGTTTGAAAACTTGATTAATAAGCCATCTATCATGTTTTTGTTGGTGAATGTTAATGTTATTTTTTTTACAAGAGAGAATATGCTTGTTTATAATTAAGGAGAGCGCGGGCCACAGAATTTCGGGTTTTTAATTAAAATCTGTCCAAACGGAAACTTTCATGGTATGAAATAGTTTTTTCTGCTCTCTGATTGGCCAAAATTTTAACCCACCCACACCATTTACCAATACTCAGGCCTGGGCCAATCAGAGAGAGGAGCACACCTTTTTCTTATGTTTATAGTGTGTCTCGTCATCAGGTCAAATCATCACACTGGGCCAATCAGAGAGAGAAATGCACCTCCTTCTTATACTGTTTATAGTGTGCCTCGTCATCATGTCAAATCATCACCTTGGACCAATCAGAGAGAAGAACACAGCTTCTTCTACTGTTTATAGTGAGTCTCGTCATCAGGTCAAATCATCATATTGGACCAATCAGAGAGAGAAATGCACCTCCTTCATTTGTTTATAGTGCGCCATCTCTGGGTTTATGGTGCAAATTTAGATCTTTCAATAATGTTCAAGAATGTTTTATAATTCTGAAATGAATTATAAAATGAAATTATCATAAATGAAGATTGTGATTAAGATTATTATGATCGCAATTAATTAAATCAAAAGAGAAGAAGAAGAAGAAGAAGCTAGGAGAACCATGGATGCATTCCGTATTGTGTTTCCGACCGACCAACCGAATAATGGGTGTCATTCCGGGGCCGCCATCCTTGAGCTTGTTGGTTGGTTCCTAGATGATTCCCGGAACAAGCCATTATTCGGTCGTATTTGAAATGTAGTAGCACTTGAAATGGAAATGATGAGAGAAAAAATCATTTCATTTCATGGACATGTATGCTGACAATTTGAAACACTCACACAGACAAAACAATCAACCAACGAGAAAATTAATAAACGGAATAAACGGAAAGAATTATGAATTTGTGAAGAATCATGTTTTATTCTTTTGATGAATAATGGCGACAACTAAAAACAACAGCAACGAATAGATGAATAAAATTTAAATTTGTGAGAAGCGAGAATATGTAGCAACAGAATCAACTTGCGATTAAGCGATTTCTTAAGCGAAACCAGAAAATAAAAGAAACAAGAGCTCGATCGATGCTACAAAGAAAAACACTGGAAGGAGAAATGGAGAACAACATCAACGACAAACACCACCGCCACCACCAGCACCAGGATTCTGGCGAAGATGTTTTAAATAACAATAATAATGAATTTAAATTGCTAATCTAATTAGTGCATGTTTTTTTTTATTTTCTGCTTATTTTTCTTGTCTTCTTGATGTTCTCGGGATCTTGATGTTTTCCCGCTTGGTGCTTGGAGATGCAAAATTTGCCATGGCCAAAGCGACCACGATCGACCCAACGAAAAACAGGAACCGAACGCCATTTTACGCCATTGATATTGTCTTGTTGTTGGTGGTGATGGTGTGTGTTGTTGGTATGTTTATTTAAATTAAATTACAATCCTTGGCTTAACGAGAATGGAACCAAGAGAATGGTTGCACAACTGGATCACTGAATTCACTGGATTCTCTCTCTCTCTCTCTCTCTTTCGGTTTCTTGCGCCCTTCGGTTTTTCTCAGTAGTGTCTCAATGTGTTTGGTTATTCTCCAAGCATAAATCACGTCGTTCCATTTTGTATGTGGGTGTGTATGGGTGTGTTGGTGTGTGTGTGTATGCCATCGTAGCATAATTGTTTGGCACGATTGTTGGAACAAGGAATACAAGGACAGAACACTATCAGAATGGTCTCGGTTGGAATCGTTTCGGTTTCCGAAGGCAAGAAATAGCATTAGAGTTAGGGTGGACAGCAGCAACATCAGCCATCATAGTCTTTAGCTAATGCTAATAGTATTAGTAATGGTTATCATAATAGATTCTCTGGACCGACCGACCAACCGACCAGTGGTGTTGGTGGATGTTTTTCCCATTCTATAATGTCAAAAAGGCCATTGAATCGTGTCTCTGTCTCTGTCTTTGTAAGTGTCTTTTCAGACCCGGGCGAAAGTCTGCTTCGAGGACAATGGCAAATGTCCAAAATACAAAAAATAAAACAAACTCCAAGTAACTGAGTTGTCGATGTCCAATCTGCTCTGGTGAAGCTGACCATATTTCATTATTCTTGATTTTGAACCAAAAAAAAAACGATAATTCATCAACACTTAAATGCAGTGATGGTGACGGTGTCCTATGTGTGTATTCATGAAAAAAAAACCGTTATGTAGATGCTATGAAAAAGTCCGGATTCCAAATCAAAATAAATCGTTTTGTTTAAAGCCTAAAGATCCAGCGAGTATTCATTCATAAATCTCTTTTATTTGAACACAATTAAGATCAATTATTATTAAAAGCATCAGAAGAATATTCTTGAATCAAGAATCTTGATTGTAGAAAAATCAAACACAGTTAGGTCTTGTTTTATAAGATTTGAATGCTGTGCGGTTTGAATTTCTCGGACTAACACAAAAGCTTGTTCAAGGCAGCACCATCTATGGGCAATCGCCAAAAGCTGTGAAGCGAACAAACATTGAAAGCCAATAAGAAACGTTTTCCTTTCTGATTGGTCGAAGGGACGATTTGACTTGATTACGAGACGCGCTATTAGCAAGGGAAGAAGGTGGTGTATTTCTCTCTCCATTGGTTCAGACACACTACAAACAGTAGTAGAAGGTGTATCCCTCTCTGTGATTGAACCGATGACGAGGCACACTATAAACAGTTGAAGAAGCTGTATTCCTCTCTCTGATTTGCCCATTGTGGTCAGTTGAACCGATGACACGACCCACTATAAACAGTAGAAGAAGCTGTATTCCTCTCTCTGATTGGTCAAGGGAAGATTTGACTTGATGACGAGACGCACTATAAACAGTAGAAGAAGCTGTATTCCTCTCTCTGATTTGTCTAGCGTGATGAGTTGTACTGATGACAAGATTCACTATAAACAGTATAAGAAGCTGTATTCCTCTCTCTGATTGGTCCAATGTGATTTAACTTAATGTGAATAGGAAAATCGCTTTTATGTAGAACGTATCCACCCAATAAAACGAGCTTCCACTATAATTGTGCGCTAAAATTTTTGAATTATATTCAACAAGTGCTGCCATCTATCAGCGTCAGAACCGAGTTCAAAAAAATAATCGATACTCAACAATCGATACTTTGAGTGAATTGGTGTCGCTCAAAACATAAACATTGCATGTGCGCTACAAGTTTTTTGTCGGTTTTTCAATTTTAAAGTTCAATAGTATCATCTATAAAATGGATCGCCATCATGATCGAAAACGTTCAAGAAGCCGATCACCCACCTCACGTCATCATCGACATAGTAGCCGTGATGTTAGAGAGCATAGACGAGAAAAAGATCAATCTCATAAATCATCGAGATCCAAATCGAAACGTGTTTCTAAATCACCGGAAAGAATAAATCGTGAAAGAGTTGAGGATATAATCGGTGGTGATTTTAGTTATCAAAATTTTGATTTTGATGAACACCAGAAAAGATTAGAGAAAATCATGCAGGAAAGAAGAGAAAGAGTGGAAAAATGGCGTTTGCAGCAAAAAATCGTCGAGAATGAGGAAACAACTGTAGCCGGCGATTCTGATCAGGTCAATAATGATAATAATAATATTAAAGCTGACGAGGAACCTAAAAAAACCTGGACTCTAGATGATGAGAATGATGACGACGAGGAAGAAAATATGGAACCTGATCAGGAGGAAGTTGAAGTAGATGAGGAAAATTTTCAAAAGCCAAACACTTCTAAAATAGAAAAAGATGACATGGAAGATAAAATTGAAGAAGTTGTGGTCAAAAACAGTGAACAATCAATAAATCCTGTAATTAATTCTAATTCTAAATCAGCTTTAAATGATAATGATAAAGAAGATGCTGCTAGAATGGATGAGGATAAAGATAATGATAAAGAAAATCCAAATGAAAAAAATGAAATTGATAAATCAACGTGTGATGAGCAGGAAAAGGAAGAGGATGATGTTGATCCATTAGATGCATATATGCAGGGCATACAGGAAGAGGTGAAAAAATATAGATCACAAACAGTGAAAGCTAACCCCAGAAATGATAAAGTGACATTGGTGATGGGAGTGGCTAAGAAAAAAACCATCAAACGTAAAGGAGAACTGATTGAACAGAATCAGGATGCGCTAGAATATTCATCTGGTGATGAAATCGGACAAAATGATGAATTAGCCAATGCGATGGATAATCTACAGGCTAAATCTAAGCAGAAGAAATTGATGACCATCTCCAAAGAGGACATAACCTATGTTAAATTTCGGAAAAATTTCTATATCGAAGTACCGGAAATAAGCAAAATGACCGATCAAGAGGTGGAAGCTTATAAAATTGAAATGGAAGGAATCAAAACTAAAGGCAAAGGTTGTCCAAGACCAATCAAAACTTGGGCCCAATGCGGTGTTAGTAAAAAAGTTCTGGAAACATTGAAGAGAAACAATTATGAAAAGCCCACACCAATCCAATGTCAAGCAATACCGGCCATAATGTCTGGCCGAAATTTGATTGGCATCGCCAAGACTGGTTCTGGAAAAACGTTGGCATTCTTATTGCCAATGTTCCGTCACATCATGGATCAACCACCGTTAGAGCCAGGCGATGGACCGATCGCGATCATACTGACACCTACCAGAGAATTGGCAACACAAATCTACTCTGAATGTCGGAAGTTTGCAAAACCACTTGGTTTGCATGTGGTGGCAGTCTATGGTGGTACGCCGATATCCGAACAAATTGGCGATCTCAAACCAGGAGCGGAAATCGTTGTCTGCACTCCTGGTCGGATGATAGATATGTTGGCCGCTAACAATGGCCGTGTTACAAATCTCCGACGGTGTACCTATGTTGTGTTGGATGAAGCAGATCGTATGTTCGACATGGGCTTCGAGCCACAAGTGATGCGAATCATCGATGGTATTAGGCCTGATCGTCAAACGGTCATGTTTTCCGCCACATTTCCTCGGATCATGGAAGCTTTGGCCAGACGGATTTTGGACAAACCAATCGAAGTACAAGTTGGTGGCAGATCAGTGGTATGCAAAGAAGTACAACAAGAAGTGATCATCATAAAAGATGATGATAAGTTTCTGAAATTATTGGAAATACTTGGCAAATATTCTGCTGATGGTAGTGCCATTGTGTTTGTCGACAAACAAGAACATGCCGATATGTTATTGAAAGAATTGATGCACGCCTCTTACACTTGTTTAGCATTGCACGGTGGTATTGACCAGAATGATCGTGATTCTACCATAGCCGATTTCAAGAATGGCAAAGTCAATGTTCTGGTGGCAACTTCCGTTGCGGCTCGTGGTCTCGATGTAAAACATTGTATTTTGGTGGTTAATTATGATTGCCCAAATCATTATGAAGATTATGTTCATCGATGTGGTCGTACCGGAAGAGCTGGAAACAAAGGTTATGCTTATACGTTCATAACACCGGAGCAAGGACGTTATGCTAATGATCTGATCAAAGCGCTAACTTTAAGCGGAATATCCATACCGGAAGATTTGCAAAAATTATTCGATGATTATAAACGTGAACAAGAAGCTTTAGGACGTAAAGTTAAATCTAGTTCCGGATTCACTGGCAAAGGTTTTAAATTCGATGAAGCCGAAGCAATCCAGGCGGCCGAGAAGAAAAAATTCCAAAAAGCCGCTCTAGGCCTTCAAGATTCGGATGATGAGGATCCGGAAGAGGATATTGATCAAGAGATTGAAAACATGTTGGCACCTAAAAAGAAAACCATCAATGTTCAACAACAGCAGCAGCAGCAACAACCACAGAATCTATCACAGCCATCATCATCCACTATTGCGGAGAAAACCGGTGCAGCGAAAACATTGTCGGAAAAATTAGAATTGGCCAAACAATTAGCATCGAAAATATCGATGGGTAAAACTGCCCCGGCATTAAATCTAAATCTTAACAAAGCATCCACCACTGCCCATACTGAAGCCATTTTGAAAGGAGATGCATTCTCTTTGGGCGATATTGCCAGCGCTGTAACAGCCAAATCCATTGCCGAACAACGTGCAGAAAAACTTCATGCCAAACTAAACTATGTTCCCAAGGATTTGGATTATAATGAAAATGGTGACATCATTAAACGTGGCGGTATGGACGGAACGGATGGTGGTGATGAATTTGTTGGCGGGCCCAACATTGTACAAAGATTCGAAGAAGAATTGGAGATTAATGATTTCCCGCAACAGGCACGTTGGCGTGTCACCAGCAAAGAAGCTATAGCCATGATTAGCGAATATTCAGAGGCCGGAATCACTGTTCGTGGTTCGTATTTTCCTCCGCCCAAAGAGCCCAAAACCGAACTGGGCGAAAGAAAACTATATTTGGCTATCGAGGGTACCACAGAATTATCGGTTACCAAGGCTAGAAATGAAATCGTTCGCCTGATCAAAGAGGAATTGACCAAATTGGTAAGGGCAAGGTTGATTTGGGTAAAGTTTTATTTAATTACTTTCTTTATTTTAAAATTTATTTAAAAAAAACAGAACAATTCGGCTTCATATCTGAACAAGAACCGGTATCGAGTGGTTTGATCTCAAGACCTTGGATAACAATTGAAACAAATTGCAATGATTGTGTTTCAATGTGCAACAAGTGGATTCAGAATAAGCCTTTATGTTGATGATGATGTCAATTATTTTCCAATCAGTCAAATCTTTCGGGAAATTTGGATTGAAACAATAAGCAGAGGAGAAAGTAGCGTTGTTGCCCTGACATTCGAAAATTCTGAAAGTGGAATTCGCCATAATTTCGAAGAAGAAGAAGATTATGATGATGATGATGATTGCCCTTCAAAAAATTATTTCACTGTATTGAATGCTAATTTTATTTCAATTTTTTTTCACTTTTGATTCGTTTGTCCATATTTTTAATTCCATCATTAACTCTTTCGATCATGATCAAAAGATTAATAAAGATTCATCACAATTGATTTTGGCCATGGTTCGGTGAATTTCATGAAATCTCTGAGAAAAATGCACGCAATCATTTGCAAATGTTACGCAAGATAATCAAGATTCAGGTATTGGTTTGGCGCCAATCCATGGATATTTCGAGCAATTTTAATAAATAATAATTATTATCATCATTATGATGATAATTATTCCATGATGGCAGAGTTTAATTAGGATTTAATTGTGTATTTTTAGTTCTTTTTTTGGTTGGCAATTCGCGACAAACAAATCCATTTCACTGGCTACCTCCTTTCCCCAATGCATTTTCCCTAAATTCAATTCTTCTCGAAACGATTTAGTTGATTGGCTGGTTTTCTGGTTTGCGACCAACCAGAGATGTATAAAAGCCACGATCACATCTTAGTAAAGATGTCATTTTGAATTAGCTCAACTATACTAGAATTTGAATTTGTGAAATCCTAAAATCCCGATACCCTGATAGAAACCATGAAGTACGTTCTTAGTTTGGGTAAGTGAATTTCAGATTACGGTGGATACTTGAATCGTTCTTGTTTTGTCGATGCAGCGGTTTTGTCCATTCTTGTGCCCGGATATTGGTCTTGCAAATCTTTGGATGAATTGGATCAATGCGCTTATGAAATCAGCTTTTTGGCTAATCGAGACATAAAAGTACCCGAGAATGATGCTGAGGCGGTCGCCATTTGCGATAAAGCCAAAGCTGGCCTGAAATGCTTGAGCGATGATGCTAAAGAATGTGCCAAAGGTGCGATGAAATCCTTGACCATCAAAGTGATGAACGATCTGGAGAAGCATCTGCATACAAGATGCGATAATCCTGATGAACGGGCCGAATTCGTGAAACATGTTCAATGTTTGAAAGAACCGGCACGTGCTGATGCGGTTCGTTTGTGCGCCGACAAACACATGGTCATGATGGAACGTGTGGCCGATCTTCCCAAACCATTGAGACTTGGAGGTGCTTGTTGCAGTTCCCATGCACTTCGTGAATGCGCCATCAATCACATAATCGATTATTGTAGCGAAGAATCCGGAAACTATTTCAACGATTTGATCAGTGATATTGTATGTATTTGATCTTATTTTCGGGGCAACTTTTTAAATTAATTTTATTCCGTTTTTTCAAAAGGCCGAAGAAAACATTGAATTGGTTTGCAGAGAATTTTCTGATTTGGGTCGTTGCGATGCCAAATATGACCAGGCTACTTGGGGCGAGCTTAAAGCTATAATGGCTTCGGAAGATGCTTCTATGATTTCTCGCCATAAGCACAAAACCATAGTACCACTTATTGTTAAAATGCTCAAAGAAGCAAGGAAATAAGGTCTTGAATACCGTTAGCGACTAGAAGCAACTAGTTGATATTTGTTTAGCGCGAACCGAATTTTAATTTTCCCGCAATATTTTTAATGATTATGTAATAATGATGATTATTATCATAATAAAGTTTTGATACGATTTATGGCCTAAAGAATCCGTTTGAATTTTAAGTTGTTATTTCCAGCAACAGATGGCAGCTCAAGCGTCATTTTTTTTGAAATTTGAAACAAACATTCCCCGCGAACCTTTGCGTGCACACTTAGCGCGTAGAATAATCATCATTAGTTCTTTGTTTTTGCTGAATGATTGAATCACGATAGAATTTCATCCAACACACGAATATATTCTTGGTTGTTGAAACAACAATAACAACAACTATAAACCATAATTATAATGGTGGTTTTGTACACAATACAGCACGAAACCCAATGTGGCAAAATTTGATTGTTCATATTCTCCTTCTCTGGTTGATTCGTGTCCAATGAGGTCCTCGATAATAATTGTAGCAGAATTTTTAATTACAATTACAATTATGGTGCTCACAACCAGGAGTATTACATATTAATAATAATAATAATAATAATAATAATCCTGGTCCAGCTAAATAATTGACAATAATAGAGACAAATATAGCAATGTAAATGTATCCGATTCTGTTTTGAATATCCACTTTCGGATGGCCACATTTGCTATGCCCGAATTCTATTCTTTCACAATAATAATAATAATAATAATAATAATAATAATAATAATAATAATATTGATAATCAAATCTGGATCATTCTGCTGTACAAAAGAGCTGCGCTACATTATTGTGCTGTAGCCGAGACAAATTCAATGCTGACCATCATATACACTTGCACTATAATTAAATCTATTTCATTTTTTTCACAAATCTTCAACCAAAAATTCTGTATTAGCTTTCATGGTTAGAGCTTGATGGCTCCCAATCGGAATTTCCGTTTTTTTTTTCGAGCCAGTAAAAAATGAAGATTGACAAAGAATGTCATAGCATTGCCAAATGAATATGACGTTTTTATGTGGCAAACGAGGCGAACATATTCCCATTCTATGGAACCAAATGTTCCCTGAACACAAATCAAATAAGGTCATAAAGTTGGAATACTTTCTCTGCTATTCTCAATTTGGCTTGATGTTTTCAGCAAGTTGTACATATTTCATATTTATAAAACCTATACCTATAGTTATCATCATTTTTCTGAAACTTTTTCCCGGCATGATAATGATAATACCATGGCATTCTTGATGTGATGTTCACCACCAAAATCCGATTCATCTCAACCATCATCATCATCATCATCGTCGGGCCCTTTTGTGATGTTCATTTATTTTCTTCTTCTTCTTCTTCTCCTTCCTTCCTTCCTACTCTCTCTCCTGTTCCTGGCCCTGTCCCATCCATTTGATTGCCTTTCTGGTGTCCCTGTTGAAATGATTGAACGAATGAATGAGACCTAAATTATCCTTGATAGTGCAAGGATTCTCTATTAAATAGAGAGAGAGAGAGAGAGAGAGAATCCTCGGTGTATGTTTGTGTGTGTGTTCACAATTAGATAATATTTGGAATGTGCGTGCCATTCTTCGCAAGTGTATGGGGCTTTCTCCCTCTCTATTTCTGCTATTCTTTTGGGTTCCAAAAGAGAGATGGACAAAATGAATCATTTTGTCCATCGTAAAGTAATTATTGATCTTCTTTGAAATTCATTTGGGAAACAATAAGAAGAGAGGAAGAAGAAGAAACACAAGACACGAACAACAACAACAACAACAAAACTGAGGAAAAAAGTTTTTTAGTTTCATAGTTTGGTGTACAATGTTTGATCACCAACAGATACTTTTGGTCCAAAGTTATCGATATTATCCGGGAATGAAATGGGAACCAAGGGCGGAAGGGCGATGAAAAAAGGGGGCCGGTATATCGAAGAGGATAGCTGGCTAGCTAACTAACTAACTAGCTGCTGCTGCGGTTATCATCAATCGTACCCACCAATGGATCTAATCGATTATAATTTTCGCGTGTGTGTGTTTGTCGATTATATCCTCGAATCGAAGAATATACTCTGTCCGAAATTCCGATATCCATAGTCAGCTAGTTTTTTTGGTCCGTTTTTCTTAAGCTTAAAACATTATGGAATTGTTGGCGGTTGGTTGGTTGGTTGGTTTGAGAATCTCTGATGTGTTTACTTACAAAACATGATCATTTTGTATTTGCTCCTGCCGTTGCTTGGCCTGTGATTGGCTACCATTCGGTTCTATATAGCCCCCTGGAACCAAAGATCCGCTTAACGGTCCATGGTGCGGTATGTATGTATGTTTAGTTGCGTTGCGTTTTGTTTCGTTTTCGCAGCCGCCGCTTGGCCGAAAACTTTGCAACATTATTTTTTTGTCTCTGTTTTCTCCAGGATCCTGGAACTTTTGCACAAACACACACACACACCGATACCGACACCGTATTTTGGACAAGGCACGTGTATGCGTGGGCATTTTTTTGTGTCTGTTTCCATTCTTGCCGCTTCTTCTTGTTCCATCATCATTTTACCGCTAAACGCATACGCTCTTGGGCGCCAATTTTTTCGTTTTTCGTTTTGTGAGATTTCATCTTTCATTTATTCATTTTCATTCGAAATAGTTCTCACCATCATCACCACCATCACCATGATGGCCGACGCCATCATCCAAAAACTATTATTGTTGCAAATTGTTGTTTGATTGAGGTGATGGACGCCCACATCAGTGTTGGAATTTTTTCCCATCATAGAATCCCAGCGCGCCATACCAGAATATCCTGAAGTATCCGAAGAATCCTCGTAAGGGAGTCGTTTCTATCATTTTTCACCGGTTCCGTTCACGGTTCGTTCTAAATTGAAAAAAAAGTTCCGCTGAAAATTCATCATCATCATTGACCGACCGATCCAGTTTAAATCTTTTATCTTTCATGAATTTCGTATCGTTTCCTGCATTTTAAACGGTATGAAGCATCCAATAACTTCCATTTCCGATTTTCTTGGTGCTTAACACAAACCACGTTACGTGTAGCCATGGTTTTCCACAAACCAAGTGACATACTTTTGAAATTCAAATTTTTTTTTGGCGCCATTGTCATCGTCGGCATTTCCGTTGACCACTGTCCCTTTCAATGTCACCCATTTTATTATTCTGATTCTGTTGGCATTCACATTGGCATTTTTGATTTATTTTACTTTTCTTCGTTTAACGACTTTTCAATTTTTCTCCGCCCTCAGCTCACACCCACCCACCTACAAGCTGCTGACACCGAAGTATACACCATGTAGCATATGAAGCCGATTTCTTATTTCTTTTTTCATCTTCTTCTTGCTTCAGAAATCGTTATGTGATCTGAATACAACGAAGAAAAACGAGAGAAAAAAAACAGAAAGTAAGAAACAAAAAAAAAACGAGAATCCAAGGTCCATTTTTCAAACCAGAACACACAACAAAAAACAGACATCCAACCAGAATGGTCGTTTGAAAAGAACGAACACCAAAAAATAAGGAATAAATGAATGAAACAACAACAACCAGAATATACAGAGAATAAGAAGAATCTCTGCCCGAGCGCGAGAAAAAAAATAGGAACATTCTTCATCGTCATCAATAATTCAAATATAAATCATATATTTCGGTTTGACTCTCCATTTCCTTTGCTTAATATGCCCCGTGTGTATGTGTTTACGTCCGTGTTTCCGTGCATTAGAATGGACATTTTTGTTTCGGTTCATTCGGAATTTTTTTCTGGGTCCATTCTGAAGCCCAAGGATCCTGCAGCAAACACGAATCCCCTGAAATAGCGCTTGATTTTTTTCAATTCATTTTTTACTAGATTTCAAACAATATTCTCTCGCATGACGACGGTTATAAGAAGCTTTCCACGTAATCCATCCATCCATCCATCCATTCTTCCGTCCTTGGATGATACGTCCGATTTTGTTCGCTGGTTGCCATGAACACACGATCTCCTTGAATTTTGATCTTTTTTTCCCGCTCTTCACTTTGATTCTCTGTTTTATTCTATTCTAGTGATTACGCTTATTTATTCAATTGAATTGATGCTGCGATTATCCCCTTTGATACAGACACTCGCACACATGACATGACATAACCGAACAAAGACGCCAGAATAAACGCCAGAATTTTTTGAAAGACATCACAGCAGCAGCAGCTAGTAAGTTGGTCGTTAAGTTAGTCAGTCAGTCAGTCAGTCAGTCAATCCAGAATCGTTTCTCTTTCTCTCTCTCTCTCCCGACATCTCTGCCCTAATGTTTTTCTTCATATCCTAGTTGTGATTTGTGCGTTTTATTCTTTGTATTTATTTATTTTTCGCTTTCTCTTTCTCTTCTTCTTCTTCTTTTTCTTATTCTTCCTCGCAACGCTAATAATGATAATCGTATATGATTATGATTCTAACATTTCAAAATCATAATAATAATCATAATAATCCGCTGCATGATGTTGTTGGTTATGTTGGCTGTTGATGCATTCTAGCCGATTTAACGGTCGATATTGGTGCCTTGATGCACGCCCAACAACGCGCCCAACCATAATCATGATTGCCGGGTTTGTTTGGCGCCCAGACACACCTATAGAATCCCTGTGAACCAAAAGACATTCTCATCATTATCATCATCACGCCCAACGCGCTCATTGATTTAAACTAATTGCGATGTCAAATTATATCCATAAAAATTATTGCCTCCCTTACACGGTATCCGATGATCGTTGTTTACTGAATGTCTGAACGTCCCCGCCATCTTGATCCGGATTACTCGGTCGGATCCGGTACGGTAGTTCCTCTCCAGCCGCTGCCGTCGTCGCCGCGTATTCGTATTCGTGATTCTTTTGTTCGTGATGTCTGCGTTCGTTTCAAGCTTCATTGGTGCCACCAGAACCAGAACAAGAACAAGAACAACAGCAATGATAACAATGGCAACAGAAATTGAATCAAGAAAAATTGTGCTTGTTGGTGGTTGTGCATATTCTTGCATGTAATATTCTATTGCTTTTCTTTTCTAATGGTTAATCGATGATCGTTTCGTGATCATATCATCAACACCCCGAACACGCCAAAAAAATAAGCTCAACATCGTTGATTTCCTAGTATTGTTATATTCTGTTGCTGTTGCTGCTGCTGTCTGGAATCGTTTTCATGTGTCGATGTATGTTGGCGCCAATGTTTGCATAGCTCTTTTTCCCCATTCCAATTCTATTGTTTTTGCTTAAACCAGCTCCAAAAATGAATGAATAAATGAATGAATGAATGAATTCTAGAAATGAATCAGATTCTGGATGCTCAACAACCATCATCTCTCCACGTTCATTGTTGCCTTATTGTTATTATCCATTGTTTTAGGTTGATGTTGTTTCTAGGGTCGAGATTCCGTTCCGTTCTTGTTCTGGATTCTGTAGCCTGTTTGATCATCATTGTTTTCGTTTTTGGTAATAACCATCCCGTACCAATGGAAATAAAGCAGAAAACAAGGAACTATAACATTAAGAAAGCAAATAAATTCCGTTTCCCCCACTTTGCACATGTGTTTATATGATCAGAATATTAGTATGTGCGTTTGTTCTCGATTCTGAGAGACCAAAAATCAATGTTTATCGATGTTTCTCTTTTGCTTTGATTCGCAATCTGTGCCAATGGTGCCTTGATTCTGGCTACCACCAATCTACTTCAATACTTTAAGAGTGTTGAGAAAAACCAATAATACTGATGAACATGTTTTGGACATGGCCAACACGACAAAGTTGTTTTTCTGGTTATTGGAACCAAACTTCCTCCTCTTAAACGCCTAGATCCTGTTCCAGATTCAAGATGTTCATTTATGTTCTTATTTTGATTGATTCTTGATTATTCCAGGTGAAACATACGTGCAAGCACGTCGGCAGCGCTTGTTTGAAAAGGGAGCCGGTCCAAAACCAGATTCCATGGCTCCACTTCTCAACGATGCTATGATGATGCTACAACTACGCAAGAATTCATTTTGTCTCGAAGAAAAATGACAAAGAAAATATTCCGGACGTTCTAATTCTGGCCGCCACCGGGTTTTTGCGTCCACCGTCTGATCACCATCATCACAGATAATAAATAACTTCCACCAATGTGTGTCTATGTGTCTGTGTGTGTCCAGTGCTTTTGTGTGCTATTGCCAATGGTCTTAAATGGCTTCCAGTGTTGTCGATGATGGCCATGATGATGGTCATTTTTCATATTTTTCCATGTCCCTAGAAAAAAGTTATCAGTGTTGATAATCTGAGAATCGCAGAATCGTTTCTCTTTTTCTGGTTTCCACGGTGTTCGACCGGTGTGTTGTTTTAATTCTTTTTTCCTTTCGTGTCGTCGAAAGCATCGTTTATCATCAACAAAATGGAGCTACCAAAGTGTTGTAGTGTTGGCGGAATTTTCTTTCTTTTGTGTTTTTTGCAATTTGATGTATGCGGACCAACCACCCGAAACACCCGAAACCAATCCAACGATGATGGTTTGGTTTACAGTGATAATCATCCACATTAAATCCATGTAAAATCATCCCAGAATCCGTGCATTATGAGCCACCACCACCATCCCCACAACGAAGGCGGAAGTGGAGGCAGCAGCAGCCTGAAAGATCCTCTGGCAACATTGGACAGTTGCTGTTGTTCCAATATAACATCATCATCATCTTTAGGCCAGCAACAACAACATCACCATCATCCCAAACACCCGCGTCATCATCATCATCACCATCAGAATCCTGATTTAGGCGAATCAAAATTTGCATCAATAGTTTCCGTTGATAATCATGATCTAGATTCAACATCAACATCCATATCACCATCGATCGTAGTTGATAGTTATTCTAATAATCAAAATAATAGCCCGAATTCCGGTAGCCAACGACAGAATCCTCCACAGCAAAATGACCAATCACAACAGCAACAGAATCATAATCAACTACAACAGCAACAGCAATTGCTTCAACAACAGCAACCGTTTCCACAATACACCCCAGTTTGTCTTTATATTTTCAGCCAGGATACATTTCCAAGAAACATCTGCCTTCGTATGATATCCAATCCATATCCTTTTCAAATGAAAATTTAAAGCGAACAATGAAGAAACTTTTGATATATTGTCTTTTCGTTTTGTTTTTTCCGAACTCTCTGGTGGAATGTTCTCCCCAACCTTTTCTTTTCTGATGGATCGATGCGCGTGTGTATGTGAGGGTTTCAACGAAAGAATCTTAATAATAATCATCATTAATATTGATTAAATGGGGCGCCTAACTACAAAAGTTAACCAATCATTGTTCTCTTTGGTCCCCCCAATCAAAAGAGCATAGAACAAAGAAAGCAAGAAAGATGAGTTTTTTCAATTTTCCACAGAAGATTTAATCCCAGCTTTTGTTTTTTTGGCATTCTCGAAAGAGCAGAGATTTTCAACCCAATTTCAGATTGTCAAGGGTTAAATTATTTGTTTGTCGAGCCTATTGACCTAGCTTGTGTGTCTTCCGAACCGGATGAATGGTTGAAAACCACTGGTGAAGAAAAGTGCATGTCGAAAAACTTCTGCTAATACTGATTCTGTGTGATGAAACAGGATACGGAATGAGAGCGATGCAATGATACGTACTGAAAGTTTTTTCTTTGCTTTTCGCGCATGCAAGCAAAGCGAGCGAGAGAGAGAGATAAAAAAAAAAGAAGAGAAACTTTTTTCTCCTCAAGCAGCAAAATTAGAAGAATTTCTGCTTTTGATCACGAGCGTTTCACTTGTACGCAGAAGAATCCTTTTTATTCCTTAGATTAACTTTTTTTCCTACTTCTTTACACTTTGATAATTAGTTTTTTCCTTGGTGGGCGTGTCACTCGGTTCAATTTGTTCAATACAAACAACACGCCCAATCTGGACTTTAGATCGGAGGGAGGTGCGAAAAAATTCAAATGCATTCACCGCTAGGCACCGCTATACATGATGATGATGATGGAATTTGTTTTCAGACGAATCCTGTCTCCAAGAGTTTAATCCAATTTTCCCCTTATTTAAAATAAAAATATTATAATTTAGCGTTAAAGTTTTGTAATGAGTGGGCCGGATGCGCAGATCTTATACAATGTTTCGTTTTTTTATAACATCGTTGTTTGCTGTTCTGGTTCGGTTGTTCCATAATATGAATCCTAAATAATTAATTGATGATTGACATGGAACCTATAAAGAACCAGCAACAAAAAAAAAGACTTAGCTAGCCGAAAATCCTTAGGAAAGAAAGAATCCCCATGTAGAAATGTATAATGATGGTGCCAATAATGGTGAAATATTAATGCCATCGACTTGGGTCTGCTTGTATACCATTCACCAAGCATAACCGCCGCATCCTCCCTCTCTATCTCTTATTATCTTCGTGCTTAACATTTACCGGTAGTTGACCTAAATTTCTTTTTCCAGTAGTTTTCCTGGAACGAATGTGGTTCCGTAGATGATTGCCCCTCTGCTGAATCCGTCAAATTGGGTTCCGATCGCGAAAGGTGTGTATGTTTGTGGGTGTATGGATCACTTTTTTGGAACACAATTCGTAACCAAACAATATAAGTAGAAATGATGATAAACAAATTGCCACCATCAGCATTTGATGGCAACAAAAGAAGGAATAGAAAACGGTTTTCAACCAAACATCATTCGAATTGATCGCAAAACTTTTTCCTTGGCCCAAAGTTGTAGAATCGTACCGTGCCAACACCATAAATGACAATTGTTTATTCCACAATTTCACCGACAACAGAAAAATAGGATTTCGAACAACGGTAAAGTGCACTATGCACTATTAGCTTAGGATGCTAGCATTACCCGGTACACACATACACATTCACACCGTTTTCCAAATGGAACTGAAATGCCTGTCGGTCTGTCCATGTCTCGATGTGCATTTCTACACCTATTATAATCGAATTTGCATCGAGTTTTTTCTTCCCTTCATTGTATGTTCAGTTGTCTTCAATTTGTTTTTTTCTCCGCAATTTTTTTCGCATTTTTTTGCTTTCAGGATTCTAGCGCTTGAATGTGATTTTTGATTGTCTATCGGACTTGGTTGCGAATATTTCGCCTTGCTTCTGTTGAAGCAGGGTCTGTGTTGAAACAAAATCGCTGAGGTTTTTCTCCCAAAAACCTTCTAGAACGCTAAAGAGATTTGAAGCAAGGACCGAATGAAATTAGCATTTCACAAGTTCCAAGTTTTTTGTCTTTGGTCGCGTTTCCTGCGGCTTTATTCTCATGTTTTATATTTTTGGAGCAGAAAAATTTTAAATTGAAAACATTTTTTTTTTCGTTGCTTCCCTCATCCGTTGTGGTGTTTTGCCAGGAAAAAACGGAACACGGTGATTCAATCGCGATAATTAAAAAAAAAGAGCTAAAGATCAAAGGCCAGGTAAATGTGTGTGGATTCAAAATACTAGCCCAAAGAGAATCATTCTGATTTTATCTTTCCACATCTCTTCTCAGCCTTTGATCTGATCTGGGAAAACATTATTACGCAAACAAACAATGGTGATTCTGGGAGCACCAATAGAGACCAAGAATGATGATCATAATCAAAAGCGTAATATTTGTAATAAAAAAAAGAGAGAAACAGAATATAATGCTTTCCGTTCTGGAGCAAATTATGCGTGTGTGTGTGTGGGCGTCATTGTATCGGTGATCCAAAAACCAGAAAAAAATGACGACCACCACGGTTATTATTATTATTATTATTAGCATTGTTACAATTGCCCCTATTTCTTTCAAGGGGCTCATATGGCTATGGCAGATAACCCGAAAAAAGTGGACAACCAAAGGAGTGCTGGCAGTGGCGTGTCCCAGGTACAACAAAAAGAAAATAATAATAATATTGGCCACATCTCATTATAAATGTGTTGCTATGTAGGGGTGCCAGACAGAAACATGATTGGCATAGCTAAATAGTGAAGCAAAATGTTTCTAGACATTGAGAAGCAATTCAGTGGGCGGTGGCAGTAGGAGTGTCTGGTACAACCTCTCCTTCACCCTCGCAACTCCAGACACAAGAGCATTTAGTTTGATTAATTCATTTTTTTTATCGGTTCAGTTTGGTTCATCATCTACATCATCTTGTTTGGCTTTGCGCGATTTTTGTTCGGATTATTCTGTTAACAGCATGAAAATGGGCGTGTTCAATGGGTGTGTTCTACCATCATCATCATTTCATAGAAATAACGCCAACATTGTCAATATATCAATTTCTAGGTATAATAGGGTAGCCCCCTGCCAAGCCCCTGCAAAGGAGTGCTTCACTGCATTGCATTTTTCTTGTTATTTTTTTTATTATTATTACCACAAAAAAACATGATGATTCTTGATGGTTTCAGCAATTTTTGCTTGTTCTCTATCCATTCTGAAACAAACATCGAATCAAATCAGCCAACCAAACGTTTTGTTCCTGGGTCTTGATTTTTCTTTCTCGATTACTTCATTGCTTCGTGTCTTTATTCTTTGCTCATTTGGCTATGGGGATTTTTTTATTCCTACTTTGAATGATTGCTGCTGCTGGTGTTGATGGCAATTCTGGTGGTGGTGGTGGTGGTGGTGAAATTGATTCACTGGATCATTCATTTTTTGCGCTTGCTTTCAACGCTAAATTGTTTCGCTTTATTACGCTAAATTCTATACTTTACATGCGTATAGCATATTATAGCCGCCCTAAGAAAGACAGATAGAGTTTTCTCTTTTGCGCTTTGGTTCCTTTTTTCTGCTTTTCTCAGAGAGATTGATGAAAATGTATAATCTGTAAGTATAATGGATTCTTTGCAACTAAATGAACCAATGATTCTTGCTTTGCTGCTGTGGCCGTTGTTGCCGTTCGGATAAAAGATTATTCTTATAAGTCTTCTCTATTCCATGTATGCTTTCAAATTGGTCTTTCAAGCTCTTTCACTGTTTGTGAGAGAGAGTGTGATGTCAGCAAATGAATTGAAGTGTGTGTTAACAGGATCCTATGCGTTAATTGTTTCGCTGTTAGGGACAAATGATTTTTCATTCTCAATTTTTTTCCTTTTTTTTCTTCTTTCTCTCCGCTACTTTCGATCTCATTGTGTGCGTGTATGTGTGTGTGGTATTCCTCCTTGGTTTCAATCAAAGAAAATTAAACGAACACTTTAACACTGCACTGTTCACTTGTTTGACGCCCGCGTGTAAGAAGGGGTGCGGTTTCAAGTGGTCTCAGTGACTGGTGAAAGCGCAGAAAAAAAATTAGTATCGATGCGTGTATGAGCTGGTAGGTACGTGAGTACAGCCCACTATTGCACTTCATTATAATCAATGTGAGCGTAATGAAAGCGAAGGCGTGTTCAAAATTTGACTGACATAGACCAGTATGGAAAATATGTGGAAAATCTTAATTTTAATTGGTTGAAGTTTGAACGATATTCATTGATTTTAAATGTTTCACCAATCAAGCTAAGGGGCGCGTTCAAGGGAAATTGGGGCGGATATAATTTGTTCACATCCTGAAAGCTGCTGCTATATCTGTGTTTGGGCGTGCCAGGAGAAAAGAGCAGGAAAAGAGGAAAAGGAAACTATTTTTATGAAAAAAAATGTTTCTGCCTGCTACAATCATCAAAATAATAACCATGATTGCAACCAGGTGTGGAACTGAGTCTAATCATCATCATCAGAATGAATGCGTTCTGATTCTGGTTCTGGTGTGATTCTTTGAAGGAAAAAAATGAAGTGCTCGAGTTTCATCATCATCAACAACAACAACAACAATAATAATAATCATGAAAGTTAAGCGTACACACACAAACAGAGAGCACGTTTCATTCTTTAACATTCTTCTTCTTCTCCTCCTTCTTCTTCTTCAATTCTGATTCTGGTTGTAGTTTTTTCTTTCAGGGAAAAAAACTTGTGAAAATATAATCAAACTGATGATGTTGTTGATGAAGATGATGAGAAAATGCCAAGTGCATTCAGTATAAATTCAGTCTCAATGGTTCTGGTAGATTCTGTTCAAAACTAGAGCATACAGATTGCTCAACATATTATTTAATATCACTACAATACAATGACACTACATCTAGCCAATAGCATTCGTTTTGCTTTAGAGAAAAAATCTTATTTTTCCTTCAAAATTCTTGGCCTTCTTCTTCTTCCAAAGTTTTCCACCCTCGCCTGAACCGTAAACATCAAAGCGCAGCAATCAAGAAGAGATGGAGAGAGTTGGATATTTTAAACAAACACGAAGAATCTATGAAATTGGTGTTGTTACAATAACAACACGCATCCAGCGCAAACATAATAAGGAAATAGTTAGGAAAGAAAGGCGAACAAAAATTATATTACAGCCCAGACACCTCTTTAAATATTCAAACATGGTTCTAACATTGCTTTTTTTTGCTTGCTTCCTTCGAAATGTTTTTTCAACAATGTTTCTTTCAGAATGTGAGAATATCTGCTGGAATTCCTGCACAACCAACCAACTAACACCTTAAAGTTGTGCAGAATTTCGGCTTTTCCCACGAAGAAAATTCAACAATTCTGTTTCATGTCAGCCATGATGTTTTAGATTTTTTTTGGAATTTCTTTTAGAAAATATTTAAATGTATAAGTGTGTGAAATCATCTAAATGCAGGGCATGGAATGGTTAGGGGAAAGGGTACTTTTTGAATCGGTTTTCCTGGATCATTGATCACACCGGCTTACTGGTTGAATAATTTCAAAGTTTTTCCATTTAAGAATTTCAATCATTTTATGGGAAAAATTACGACCACGATTGTGGACAACATTCCGGAAAGATTGCCGAGACAAACTTAAAATTTAAACCAGTCTTATTGGTAAAGTTCAAATGTTCAAATTTGAAAAAAGGGCTGGAGTAAGAGAAGAGTTTTATAGGAGAAAACTTGGCTGGAAAAAAATTGCCAACCCAGCAACTACACTGCAGAAGAAGCTGTGGCAAATCCTAGTCATTATTACGAAGATCGTCGATTGGTTGAGACTCATTTTCGATGACATAGACAGTGTCAGTGCCTTCAATGCACACTGAAAGCTGTGTGTGCGTGTGTGTGTGTTTTTCCCAATAATCTCCTCCCCTGTGTCCACCTTGGCGGAGTTTAGCTTGCACTGTGAAAGTAAAAGTTCGTTTGTATGTGTGCGTGTGCTGCGTCTGAAGCTTGGCAAGTGCTGATGTATTCATTCAACGGATTGAATGATTGAATACCAATCAAGTGCTTGTGCGTAGATGTTAACCATCGTCGACAAACTTTGCGTTACGGGCACAAATGCCTAAGAATAAATTGGAAAAGGAAAGTTTTAAGGAATCGGAATCCATTAATTTCCGCAAAACTGACAATTGTGTGTAATTAATTTATGATTAAAAGTCAATCAAACAATTGTTGTTGTAGTTTGTTGTTTGTTTTTCCCGGGATCTTCAAGCAAATCATTAGATTCGAAAGACTTCTGAAATCGTTGTAGCCACAACTCTCTCTCAGTCTTAGTCTCCGTTGAAGGAAATTCGATACACAATATAACGGAAGTTTTCGAGGTCTCCTCTTTTTCCTCCCCTTCCCCTTTAAACTGGTAGCCGACGAAAAATCCACATCCAAGAAAGATCCCAGACGGAGAAGTTGATGATGCGCTTCTTACCAACATCCTCCAAGAGCGATATTCAGTACATTGACGGGTGGATATATAGTAGGGTAGTAGAGAATTATCATTTCCTTTCTGGACCAGAACAATCAAACCATGAAACTCTGTCTTTTTGGTTTCGGACATTTTTTTTCTCTCCGTTGGTCCGTTGGGGCCAACGCCGGATGTGCAAGGAAAAGTTTCCTTTCTCCATTGGCATACATACGTTCGTGTGTATGGGCTGGAACGGTAGCCGCATCCAGACATACCCGGAGTATGACCTACAAAACACACACAGAGAATTCTTGTCTTGAATATCATTTATATACCTCTCCGCTCTCTCTCCCTCTCTTGATCTTTTCCAGGAGCCAGGTATATTTTGGTTCAAATCATATTTGCATTGCAATGCAATAATAATAATAATGATGATGATAATGGCTTTGAGAGATGGATAATGTGGATATAATATGGTGGATCATTATCATTGTGTTCACCGCAAACATCATTGTGCATTATAAGGGCTAGATCATACCCTTATTGCGCCCAAACTATGTATCTTTGGATGTGGGTGTGGGTGTGTGCGTGTACCATTTTTGATGTCATCAAAAATCATTATTTTGCTCGAGCATCGGCAATGTTGAAGGCCAGGAAAATAAAAAGATAAATATTTGTTTTACTTGGTTTTGCTCGGGCACAAACACACCTTCCCTTAAACAATTCCATCATTTGGGGATCGGTTAAAAAATAACGGGTAGTGTTTGCTTTGAGCAAACAATTCTGTGTGGAACATCATCATCGGTTGAAGGAGGAGGAGGAGAAGAAGGAGAAGAAACTGTAGGGAGCCAACCACCACTACCTTCACTACTAAATAATTAATCGTTTTTATTGATCAAAAAGGAATTCCCGTAGTTCTCGATCGCGGAATCCAATCCGACCTAAATGATTTGTGACTATTGTCCAAATGGCTGCGTTGTTGGCGTGGTTGTTGTTGTTCGCTAGTGTGGTTGTACATGTTGTACATTGAGCCCCTGTACCTGGACCAGACAGATTCGAGCTGGCCGAATCCAAAGCTTGAAAAAAGCTTCAAATTCCAAAAAAAAACATTTGCGAAATTCCGATTTGAGAGTCGATTTTTTTCGTGGTTTCCTTCGTGTCGCTGCACTTTTTGCAAGGCGTCTAGAAAATTTTAATTTTTTCCCTTCTCTGGTTTCCGATTGATTCCGATAATCGCACCTCGTGCCTTTGATGATGATTTTGGTACCGGAACAGTGTATCACATACACACAAGAAAAAACGTTTTCCACAATACCACAAGCGTTTAGAGCCCGTTTTTGAAAACCCGGACAAAGCCCAAATGCAAATGGATTCTCGGCCGAAAAAAAGAAAGTTTGCGCCTCAAAACTTTGCTGAAAGCGGAATCATTTTTTCCAGCTTCGATGCATGCTATCTGTGCATCATATTCGGGTGTGTGTGTCAATTCGATAAGAAATTTTTTCCTTATTTTTCGGATTTGAAACGCGCCGAAAGAAAAAAACGGAACAACTTTGCTCTGAAAACCGCCTTTGGAGAGAAAGCCGATTGTCGCCCCTGTTTCCATTGCGGGTTTTCGGAAGAACCTCCCTCTCCTAACCATAAGACCCAAAGTGTTTTATTTTCATTTTTTTTCTTTCACAATTTAGTTGAAGTTTGAGCTTATTACTATTATTATTATTTCTATTATCACCCCGGATCATTATGAGCCTGGTAATTATATTGAACATATTCTTCTTGCTTCTGCTCGAGGTTCATTAGATTACTGTTATGAAATGGAATGATGCCATTAAATATCGTAGAATATTCTGCATATCACAATGATGATGATGATTTGAACTCGAAAGGAGAGGAGAGCAGCAAAAGCTCAACCGAACCAGGAGGAAATCGCTTACATAAGCTTGTTTGTAAAATGAGAGGAAAGAAACTATGAATAAGATTCCGCCCGAGAATTTCATGGAAACTTATTTGGTTCAGGTGATCCATTCACCTTGTAACAGGTCTTTTTAGGTTATTGATTTTTATAATTAATCTAAAACAATCATTACCTGTCGCCCGCCCAAATTATTGATTGATTTTGTCGTTCCACTACACGATTCTACCATTACTAGGTGCATGGAAATCTCAAGCCTATTTTCGAAGTTTTTCATGTTTCTTGTTGCTGTTGTCGTTGTTGAAACAATCATTCGGGCCACGATGACAACGAGAAAACCAAGCCCGGCATTCAAATTCGGCCAAGCTTGGCCGGACGGATGAAGGATGTGTTCTGTGTTAATTCATTATGATAGCTCCCCCTTCTTTGTTTTCTGTGTGCCCCTTAAATAAAATCATTACATAACTTTGGCCCGGAATGGGAAGGAAAAACATTTTTTTCCGGGCCAAAGCTTTACACAACAGCGACCGACGTGTCTCTCGCTCTCTCTCTCGCTCTTGTGCGGTTGATTGATAGGCCTAGGACCGAGAAACAAAAAAAAAGTAGGAGAAAACATACTATCCAAACTACTGTGCTAGTGTTGCTGAAACTAAGCGAAAAAAAAGTTCAACAACAACAAGAAGAAGAGGAGGAGGAAAAGGAAAAAGAAAAATATGGAAAAAAAACTGACATATACACACTGACGCCCCATCCATAGCCTGTAAAACTTTGGGCCCCATTTCATATATCAGAAGCAGCGGTAGCATAAACCAGCTACATCAGCAACAACAGCACGATATAATTTAATTAATAGACTTCGACTAGAGTTCTCTCTCTCTCTCTCTCACTCATTTTGCGAATATTCAGGATCTTGAATTTCTCGAGTGTATGTATGCAGGAAACAAAAACGAAAACCATAACCATAACGATTGAATGTTGGTGGTGATGGTGGTGGTGATGGTGATGGTGCCGTCGTCGTCGTCGTAGTCGTGGTGGTCGGTGGGAATACTTTTCTGCTTCAAGAATATTCCTAGAATGAAAAGTTTGTTCGCTTTACTCTCCTGGCGTGGTTGGTGGAAAATCTAGGATTTTTTTTTTGGCCAAACATAACCAATCAACCAACTAAGCTAGCAGGGAGCTTTCTAACATGTTTAACCCCTTTTGAATAACATTATTATTATTATTATTATTTTCTTTGACATCCGCACACACGCGAGCGCCAAGAATCAATTCAAATTTTTATATTATTAAACAAATAAAGAACAATGCTGTGTGGGGGGTTAAAACGGTTTCATTGTCTCTGTGTGTGGCGTTGATAGATTTTTCCTGGAAAAAGAAAGAAAGAATATGAAGAATATTCTTTCGGGTGCGCTTCTGGTTTCACACGAGCCCATCTCTCTATCGTATTTATTCTGGATTCCACTTCAAGCCAGAACTATATCTATAAACGAAAATGAGATTTTCGGCTTCCTGCTCAACAACTGACATCAACAGACAGGCACTCGGGCCCAGTGTTCGGATCGATCAGAATCGAATTTGTCTGGCTGGCATCGATACATTCGTTTGGCGTTTCATTAAGATATCCGGAACAAGAATGCTCTTGAGATTCTTGGCGTTTTTTTTCCTAGGCGGATATTTAATTAATAAAATCGCACCGCCAGCACTATTGTCTTTGATGTTCATAATTATAAAATATGAATCTGGAAGAATTCAGGGCCCTCCAGGGTCTTGGTAGACCATGGTTTGTTTTTACGATCAAGAAAAACTTGAAACAAGAGCTTCGTTTTCCGGGTGAATGTGCACTTGCCTAGAAAAACCAGCTCTTCCACTTACTATTTCAACACAAAATGTTCAATGAACAGAGCTATAGAGAGACAGAAAGGAAAAGGAAGAAGAAGAAGCAGAAAAAATGGCATTTTTTTTGTGTTTCAAAACAATTTTGTTCCAAAATACTGTCTACGTATAAATTATGATTATGATTATGATTATTATTATTATCATTGCTATCACATCGGTGAATCTTGAAGATTTCCGATGAAACACGATGGCCGGAAAGAGAAAAACCTATTATAAAAATGGATTTCATGGCCAGAATAAATCACCACCTATTTTTTTTTGTTTGGTTTTTTCATTTAAAAAAAAAGCAAAACGCGCCGAAACAAAAGAGCGAAAACTAAGCTGAAAATTCTGAAAAAAGTGAATTCTAGCGAAAGTTGTTTTTTTTTTGGATGTTATTTCTTGAAACGCCAGAGAGAAAAAAATCAATGAACTGATCATATGAATCGTTTGCAACGGTCGCAGAATAATCACAAGAATATTCTACTGATTTCTCTGGATTCGGAAAAGAGAGAGATAGAGAGAGAGGACATTTCAAAGCGCAAACAGCTGGATACTATCCGGATACATTTTTCTCTGTATGCCCGAATCGGTCCCAAACTTATTATGGGCATTTTGAAAAATATTTTAAAATCACAAAATTGCCCTCATTTGGACGTTGAACATCATGGCGCCATTTGGCCATTTTATATTTTGAAAAAAAAGTCATTTTCATTATGAAAAAAAAATTCTCTTCTACTACAGCAATGTAGGGATCCGCCTTTGGCCACGCCTTCTCATTTTAAAATCAGGTTAACCTTTAAATAAGGCAATTTCAAACTGAAACTTCCGTTTTTCTGGATTTTTTTGTGTTCGCTGGCCTGAAAGATGCTGCCGTGCGATAGCAGAAATTGAATCCCAAAGTAAAAGAGTCCCGATTTTCTCCCGAAAAAAAAAAATTGTAATTGGCAGCGTCTGCCAACCAAGAGAATGAGAAGAACAAGATGATTGATTTGAATCCATAATAGATTGTCTGTATGAGAAGATTGAGATGTTGGATGATGTAGAGAAAGAGAAAGAGAAAGATTCTGGTTATATCTGACAGATATTGTGGATGTACAAGTTTCAGCGGATCTTTTTTTCTTGAAGCAGGGTTCAAGCCTTGGCCTGAATATCTGGTCGGTTACGTAGTTGTTATTCTCTCGTTGAATTGTATTCAAATTTTTTGTTTTGTGTCGCGACAAACTTTGCGGTTTTCCCAAGAAAAAAGCTCGAACAACCACATAGTAGATTGACATTCTTAAATTGTGTGAAAGGATCTTTCTTTAGAAGTGTCATTCAAAGACAAATTGTCGATCCGGAACCTTTTACCGGGGGAAATGGTTCCCCAAAACCAAAACAATCAATGCTGAAGGATGGATAGGCTGTTTGTCGAGCTGTATGCATTCGGGTTCTGTTCGAAAGAAAGGATACGCGAATCCAAAAGCCCTCACTTGGGCTTTCATAATTAATTATTACCAGTGATTAATTAGAAGGACAATTATCGTTGTTAGGGAAATATGAAATATGAATCTCATTGTTCCAGGAACAAGGAGTAGGAGAGCATTGCGTGGCCGAGTGTATTCTGATCGCAAAATTGTGCCGTGAACGGGGTTCTTTGATTGATGTTTTCCTTAACTTGAAATTATTTTAACCATTTCCTGTCGGGACAAAACACGTGGTTCGAGCGTATCAGCATGATGGCCATTTTGCTCAATTGTGTTACATTGGGAATGTATCAACCATGTGCGGATGATGAAACATGTACTTCGTCCAGATGTAAAATATTGCAAACATTCGATGATATTATATTCGGATTTTTCGCCTTGGAGATGGCCATCAAAATGTTGGCCATGGGTATTGTTAATTCACCAAATGCCTACCTGACGGACACTTGGAATAGATTGGATTTTCTCATTG
This sequence comes from Amerodectes protonotaria, assembly GCA_025882695.1. Taxonomy (NCBI): domain Eukaryota; kingdom Metazoa; phylum Arthropoda; class Arachnida; order Sarcoptiformes; family Proctophyllodidae; genus Amerodectes; species Amerodectes protonotaria. The sequence continues at coordinate 70,074 of JAOZJS010000005.1, read as the reverse complement.
TGGTTGCCGGGTAAGTTATCCATTTCATTTATGGTAGACCGTAGGAAAATTCAATACCCGAAAACAAAAGCTTTTAATTAAGCCAACCTCGGTTAACCGAACATGGAGAAGAATTCATAATTAATAAATTCATGTCTGCCTGTTTTTTTGTTTCATTTATGTAACCAGTGCCCTTGAATATTGCCTTGATGTCGGTAACATGAATCTTTCGGCCATTAGGACCGTACGAGTATTACGGCCACTGAGAGCCATTAATCGGATACCAAGTTTGTATAAATTTTCTTTTCAGCTCCGGCCATAGCCGTAGCTCATGATAAATCTAACACCCCTTTGTTCTTTGTTGAATGGTAGGTATGCGTATTCTGGTCATGTTGCTGTTGGATACATTACCGGTAAGTTTAATTGGATCCATTGCTTGACGCCCAAGATAATGATTTTGATTGTTTTGTTTCTAAAATAATTTATGATAGATGTTGGGCAATGTACTGTTGCTTTGTTTCTTTGTGTTTTTCATCTTTGGCATCATCGGTGTTCAATTATGGGCAGGTTTGCTGAGACAAAGATGTTTTCTGAGCTTACCGCCCAACACATCTGTACCGCCCAACTTGTAAGATTTTGATATTTTTCATAACCTTTTTGTCGATGATCAAGTCAGACGCGGTCTGGCTCTAGATTTTGTTTATTTGTGCAATTTTGGTTGCGATCTTGAGTTATTCAAAACCTATTCTGGGAATTTTCTGAAACCAGACGATGATAATAACTCGGAACAAAACAACATCAGATTTTATCAACCAAAAAAAAAAACATTATTTGCTTTCTGAGGAAAACCAGAAGCTTGAAATGCCAAAAAAATGCCGATTCTGGCATCATTTTGAGCTTGGATGTTTCTTTATCTGTAAATCTTGGTTTTCTCGGTATTTGATGACGATGCTAAACATAAATGAATGCACAAACACACATAAATATAGAATAAAAAGCCTATGATGAAATCTCTTCTGAAATCCATTGGTTCTGTTTCCGGCGCAAATCACTAGAATCATTAGGTGAGGTGTTCAATTCACCGAATCTTCGCTAGAATCCTCCTGAGTATTTTTTTTAATATTAATCAATCTGAATCAGACACTCCCCCTCAAGCAGACACACCCATTCTTGAACATATATAAGAGAATCAATCACAATCAATAAAAAAAACGAATGCAATACTATGCTGATGATCTGAACTTTTAATAACAATTTCGTTACGAGATGCTATTTGATTTTTGCGCTTCTGCTGCTTCCCTGCTGTACCCTCTTCCGTTTTCCTAGATCTTTTTTTGATTGCATGTTCGCTTTTGAATTGCGTTGGATTGTGTGTGCGCGTTGATTGGCTTTCAAAGTAGAACCTCCTGCGAAAAAAACTCTGAATGGCCCGACCCACAGAGAGAACGAGAAATATTCTCATTTATTCACCTGGATGATCACAAATGAGATGACAAGTCTTGAATTGGCTTGGTCAGGGATGGGCAAATACTTTTAAGCCTGCTTGTCTGTGCATATTTGACGCCTATAAGAACCGTTTTGCCCTCTGATTGGTCCAATGTGATGATTGGAACTGATGACGAGACGCGCTATAAACAGTAGAAAAAGCTGTGTCCCTCTCTCTGATTGGTCCAATGTGATGATTTGAACTGATGACAAGACGCGCTATAAACAGTAGAAGAGGCTGTGTTCCTCTCTCTGATTAGGATTGGTTAGGAAATACGTGCGCAAAGGATTACCCCTGAACCCCTAAAAGTTGGCTTCACTGCATGGCATTTTCGCGGAAAAAATTCGCTCGCGCTTCATGTTCGGTTTTGGTCCAATGTGATGATTTGGGCAGGATAAAGTAAGCAAAAAGGCCGGATCCTGATGATCAGTGATCCACGATGAACATTCAATCGGATCAAAGGTCTGGTTCTGGTCTTTCGGCGACAAACTCGAGCCAAGTTATGGTGCATTGCATACTGAAACTAGGTTTCCGTTGGATCGCTCCCATTCTAGTAGCTTTATAATCATTATTGGTCTTCCATATGTATGTTAAGTGCTTAAATGTTTCTGTCTCCCTCTCTCTCCGCTTCTGCCGTCGTCCTTAAATGATGATTAATCTAAATTCAGTGTGGCCCAGGACAACCAAAACAACACAGCATAAGCGAGAACGCGTATGGTGGCAACAACCAAAAATTAGCCTTCGACTTTGGTGGCAGCCATCTTCTTCTTCTTATTTTGCCACTAATTTTCTTTCTGAGGATTTGCTCCCTAGGACCCTCTCTCTTCTTCTTCGGTATATTTGTATGCCAGTGAACAATTTGTTCGTCGGCACGCTAAACACTAAATAAATGACTGTCATTTAGGATCAGAACAGACCGTCTTACACATCCAAGAGTCTAGGAGTCTTGGAGTGGGTGTGTGCGTGGGTGTATCGGTGTCGGTATGCAGAGAACATATTCAACCTTACGCCCATTTCATGGGTTCCAGGCTCACGCCCACAAGGCCTAAAGACGCGACTAGAGAGAAAAGACGAAGCTTTCCAAGCAAGCCAGCAATGATAATAATAATAATAATGAACTTTGAAGGAAAAGCCGGGAAAAAAAAGAAAAGAAAACTGACATAAAACACACTATTTATTTCCATTAATTGTTTTCTATAAACGGTTTCTTTTGGTAATACTTTTTTGTTTTGTTTTGCTTTGCTTTCCTTTTGCTTGTCTTCGCCCATTTTTCCCTGCCTCTCTCACTCTCACTCTCACTCTCTTTTTCTCTCTTTCTCTGCTTCATTTTCTCTCTGCTTCGATAATACGCTGAAGCGCTGAGAATGGGTGTCAACTTTGTTTCTTCAGCTTGTTTGTTTGTCGTCACTGTCCACACTAATTTGATTTGTCTTTACTTCTACCATACATACATACAGGCAATGTGTGGTCGTGGTCGTGGTCTTCGTCTGCATGATCTATCTGTGTGTGCGTATTTGTGTGCGTGTGTCATAAATGACTTGTGTTCTCTCTGCTTTATTAGTATTATTATTGGGAAGGTCCAACCTCTTGCGCAGCTAGCGTACACATGCACAAAGACACACAGATATAGATACACAGACACAAGCATACAGACAATTGTGTGTTGTTTGTGATAATAAATCAACAAAATTTAAAGACAGTACAGCATAGCACAGCACAGCACAGCACAGCACAGCACAGTAGGCTTGGCTTAGACTTAGCTTAGCTTTTGTTGGCCGGCTTGCGCTAGCTCATCGTTTGCCGGCCGCCCCTAAAATTATAATTTGTGGCTGTAACGTTTTTGATGAATAGAAAAAACTTTTTTGATTTTTACCTTCTTTTTCCGTTGTAATTTTTTCATTTTCCTGTTCCAGTCCAATACCGCCATATTATAAATTGGAAAACGATGAAAAAGATTACATTTGTAGCGTGGAAAAAGATAATGGAATGCATCGTTGTACCAATTTGCCTCCATATCGTAGCTATGATAGAATTTGTACCGAACCTGCCTTACCATATCCGCATACCAATGAACCAAATGATACTAGCTGCGTGAATTGGAACCAATATTATACTGATTGCCGTGCTGGTGATCACAATCCATTCCAAGATGCTGTATCATTCGATAATGTTGGTATGGCCTGGATAGCCATTTTTTTGGTCATCTCATTAGAAGGATGGTCCGATATTATGTATTATGTACAGGATGCCCATTCATTCTGGTCATGGATCTATTTTGTTCTTCTCATTGTGGTTAGTGTTTTTTCATCATTTCTGTTGGGGATTTTCATTCTATTCCAATTAATTCCCGTTATTCACAATCACTCCCTCCCTTTCCAATTGATCCCCATATTGTTTTGCATAGATTGGATCATTTTTCATGATCAATCTTTGCCTTGTTGTGATTGCAACACAATTTTCCGAAACAAAAAAACGTGAAATGGAACGTATGCGACAGGAACGAGCCAGGTATGTGCACTTTTTCCCTCAAATGATTCTTGTTTCCTGTTTGTTGTTCGCGTTTGGTGTGACCTTGGCTGGAATCCTCCTTTTGTTTTTGTTTTTTGTTTTTTGTTTTTTGGATCAACCCGAAAGGTGTCAATCATTTAGCTCGTTGGCAAGCTTCAGTTTGAATGAACAATTAAATTGTTATGCGGCCATCATACAATATCTATCACATTTGATACGTAAAGTCCGTAGAAATGTTTCACATTGGTACTTGAAACGTTACGGTAGAAAAAAACATCGACATAAATGTGATAATGATCCAAATCATCATCATCATCATGTGGCCATCAAACATTCAAGACAATTAACCAATATCAATCAGAATAATAAATGTTGTCATCATTGTTATACCACATCATCATCATCATTATCCTCGAAAACCAGGAAAAAAAGAACAAGATCCATGCAGCAAAATGATAATAATAATGATAATAATAGAATTGTTGCCACAGATTATATCGATAGTGATTCCAATGGAAATAGGAAACCCCCAACTTCCGTTCACGGTATCGATAGTATCGATGTGAATCTAGACTGCCATGAACCTCGATCTGGTGATTCGATGATTGGTGATTTGGACCATCATAATGATGATGATTTTGTTGATGATCATGATCATGCTATTGATATTGATGGTGAACAATCAAAACCGTTCATTGGAACATTGTATGATTGTTCTAAAAATAAAATCAATTGTGCTAATGGTGCGAACAACAACAATAATCATGACCAGAATAAATGTAATAATAGAAAAATGAAACGAAAAAATTCTTTGAAACAAAAATCGTTTAACGGAAACATTGGAGAACAACAATCAATATCCACTGAGCCAATCATCAATAGATCCGAGCTATCCGCGCCAATCATTCCAAGATGGTGTTCGAAAAATTCACTTCGAGAGAAGATCGACAATGGCCAAAATGATTCGGGCGGCAACTTGCGACATTCTTCAGTGCCAAATCTCTATCCCAATCACCATCCGCATGATCGTCATGCGAATCAAAACAGCCAAAGCAGCAAAAAACGAGCTACGATGGAGAAAAAAGACGAAAACGATGAAGATGAAGAAGAATTTTGCTCTTTGATTCGGCAACAACATCAAAGCAACAGCAACTACAATGATGGTGATGATGATGATGATGATGATTATGATTTTGGTGGTGGTGGTGTTGGTGGTGATGATCATCACCATCATCATCATAATCGTTCTTGTTCTGGCGGAAAATTCACTACAACCCAAGCTGGAGAAGTAAGAGGAAAGGGAAGAAAAAGAAGAAAAACTAATACAATTAACCAAGCTAACAGCAACAACAATAACAACAACAGCAGCAAAAATTCTTTGTCAGCCAATTTAACACACGATGAAAACGATTCTGTAGTTGCTGCCGCATCTGTCATCATTCAGGAACACCAACAAAAGCATCAGCTTACGTCCGCATCAAAAGATGATGATGATGATGATCATGATCACGATCATCACCACCATTATCATGTAGACGACGATAATAGAAGACGATCCACCAGTTCCACCAGTAAAAAGTATAATGCAATCCATTATCATCCTTCACAACAACATCATCATCAAAATCGTAGAGCCGATCACCCTCAACAACAACACTCCCACCTTCATCATCATCATCATCATCATCATTGTTATAATTATTGTTCCAATCCGAATGCAAACCAGAGTAGCTGTTCCAGTGTTAGCATGAGCCAACGTAGCAATCCGTTTAGTCGTCGGGCATCATCGATGGTATCATTGAATTCTTGTAAACGTTGTTGTCCAAAAACCTGTACGGATACCATACGAAATGTTTGGTTAAGGATGCGACGCAAGCTGCAATTATTGGTGGATCATAATTATTTTCAGCAAGCCATATTTTTAGCCATCCTTTTGAACACTTTGGCCATGGGTTGTGAATCACATAATCAACATGAGAATATATCACGTGCTGTGGAAATTAGCAATTTGATTTTTACAGGTATTTTTATTTTTAATTTTAATAAAACAATGGCAGAAGATCATCCGTGATCCGATCATGATTCTCTTTGTTCCCCAGTGATATTTTGCATCGAAATGATCCTGAAACTATTGGCACATGGATTCTATGAATATATCAAAAGTGGTTTCAATGTGTTCGATGGTTGTATTGTATTGTTGAGCTTGATGGAATTATTCGAAGACGAGCACGGAAGTGGCCTTTCAGTGTTGCGAACGTTTCGTTTGTTACGTATTCTAAAACTAGTCCGATTCATGCCAGCCTTGAGGCGACAATTGGTCATCATGCTCCGGACCATTGATAATGTGGCCGTTTTTTTCGCACTTTTAATGTTGTTCATTTTTATTTTCAGGTAAAGAGGATTAACAATTTTTGCTGCTATAATATGAAATGAATAAAATAAGAGAATTTTAAATCTTTTCGTTTTTTTCCCTGCCGCAAAACAACATAGCATTCTAGGAATGAATCTATTTGGATGTAAATTTTGTGATAGAAATCCATACGATAATACCCTTGAATGTGATAGGAAAAATTTTGATTCTTTACTTTGGGCTTTGGTCACCGTGTTCCAGGTAAGTGTTGTTTCCTTATTTTTGTCTTGATTTTGAATTCTGTAATTTAAATAAATTTTTCTTGACGCATGCGCCAGAAAAAATGGGTTAAGCTCCTCCGACAAGCCGGCCTCCTCGCTGAGCTAATCCTTTTCAAAGATACATTTTTTTAACCCCTCTAGCTCTCTTTTTATAAAAAAGATGTCCAAGTCTCCTAAAGGTACCCTGTGGCGAATTCATTCATTGTCTTGATTTCGTTACAATTCTGGTCTGGTCTAATCTGGCGTTTGAGATTCTCTTCGAGAAACTCAATTTTTCGGGACACACCTGTCTGAGATGATGGGTGTGGATTTTTGTTTTGGCTACTGGTAGCTAGTTGTTGTTTTGGTCGAAAATTTCGTGTAAAACAAAAAATTCGTGCGGTAATTCCGTTACATAGCCCCCATCATCATCATAATGATTATCACCATCCTCATCATCATCATCATCATCATGATTGTACGTTGTCGTTGGTCGTTGGTTGTCATCATTCTTCTTTTTATTATTTCTGGCTACATTCAATTAAAATTTCATAATAATAGGCGCCCAGACACGACAATAGCGGCGGTGTTAACACACACACACACAAAAAAGGGAGGAGTGTGAAAAGCAGGAGAAATATGAAAAATTATTCCCATATGTCAACCGACCAACCAACCAACCAACCAGGCTCGGTGGCTTAACAAATACAGAAACCAGAATTCTCGGCGGAAAAGGGGGTTTTCGGGGTTTTCCATAAACATCATCATCATCATCATCAACAGCAGCATCAACTTCACCAGATTAAATCCATCTTTCACCGAACCGAACCAACATCAGAATGGAGTTAAAATAAAAAGCCAGAAAAAACACACACACACAAACACAATTGCTGATTTTGTGTTTGCCATTGTTTGGCTGGCTTGTTTGGCCCGAAAGAAAAAATATAAGTTGAACTGATGGTGGTGGCGGTGGTGGAGGAGTAGGACTTTTATTCCAACCACCATGTTTTTCAATAGGAATGTCAACCACACATCCGCACACCTAGGTTTTTCAGGGGACATACTATCAAGAATTTTTTCCATTAATTTTCACCAAAAAAAAAAAAAAAAATAGAAACACTTTGGCGCCACACTACGAATACGAGGGAGAGAGAGAGGATGGATAAACAGAATTCCACAATGGTCCCTCTCTCCCTCTCTCTCTAGTTGGAGGACATATATCCCGAGAATCCCGCGACTTACATTGTAGCGTTGACAAGTTTCCCGAACACGAACACACACACCATGAATATTATGTAATTTTTTTTTCTCTCTAGGTTGTTTGTGTGGGTGTGTTTGGGCAAAACATTGCTGTTTATGGCATTTTTGAAAACATCATAACACACACCTCTCAGAATTCTCAGAATTTCGATCATAATAATAGCCATTATGAATGCATGTTTGCATGTTCTTGGCTAGGTTTTCATGTTATACACCGGAACACACCCACCCACACACACACTCTGCTGGAAATGCTACATTCACCTGGTGTGAAAAGGGAAGAAAAGTATCGATCCAAACAGGCGCGCCTTATGCACAATTAAGATGTTTGGCGGGAATTTTACACACACACTTTTTTGCATCTTTTGAAAAAAAGGGCGCCCACAAAGCGCTCTGCTGCTAAAAGCCACAACAAACGCTTGAAGGGTTTTTCTTTTCTTTGCTCCAAACAACAGAAACTTTCTAATAATAGTAATAGTAGTAGTAATAGTAGTAGTCACAGGAAAGAGAATCTAGGATCCAGGCGGGCCTGGGAGGGGGCGTCTTCACAATCAATTAGCAAATTTTTTCAAGAATGTACGGATCCGATGATAATGTCAATGTCTTGGTTTCTAACGGAAATCAAATGTATTATTCAATCAATCAGAGCATTCTTTTTGAGCCATCATCTTCCGTTGATAGCCACACCCACCCACACTCAAGCAACCTTGTTTACTAGAGAGGGAAAAAAGGTCAGACCAGGGTTATAATTATCATCATCATCATCATCGGAAAATGATGATAATGATTTCGACCACCAGACAACTACCATTACCAATTACATCATTAAGTCAAGTGAATTGATAATTCAGCGAACATCCGGTTTCAATCTATGCTGGGGAACCGTTTAGCATTACTAATGGAATTGGCCTGTTCGGCCTGCACAAACCATCGCAATGGGCGATAATGTCCATTCCTGGTTCCATGCACACGGTGCCCGGAACGATGATGATGATGGCTTTTTTCGGGTTAATTGAAATTAAAGTTTCAAAAAGTTTTGAAGCAAACCACACAGGCACACACAAACACTTACCTTGCCTTCGCTGGCAATGATTCTTTGATTATCATTTTGAGATCATAACCCTGGGAGACAAGAATTAAGAAGATAGTATAACCTACCGCCCACACCCACCCACTAAAATGATGAAACATTGAATTAACTAAAATGCTTTTTGCTTTTGCTAAAAAAAAAATCACCAAGTCTTACCATACACAAATGCAACCAGGCTGAATCCAGTATTCTGTTCTTTCTGTTCTGTTGGCTGGTTTGGTCCGCGGTTGGCGGCATCTCTTCTATCGGGCCAAGTCATTATGGAACAGAGAAAGAGGATCCCAGAATCCCAAAGACTTTATTATTATTAACGCTAATTGCTTTTGTTTATTGTTTTATTTTTTGTTTTGTTTTATGTTTTGTCCGTGTGCGGTTGTCGTTGTTGTTGTTCTGTCTGGATTTGTTGGTCGTTTGTAATTCAGAGATTTATATACATTTTTTCCCGTCTTTCTCCTTCTTCTTCTTCTTCTTTATGCTCCTTTATCCGGGCCTCCAAAATGAAATGTAGATCTTGACACAAGAAGACTGGAATGTAGTGTTATTCAATGGAATGGAACGAGCATCACCATACGCCGCATTATATTTTGTAGCATTAATGACATTCGGAAATTATGTCCTGTTTAATCTTTTGGTGGCCATTCTGGTCGAAGGATTCTCACAAGAGGTATGTTGGAGAACCACGGCGCTTACCAAGGCTTCTGTGCTTCTAGGTTGCTTGATTTCGTTTCGTTTCGTTTCGTTTTTGTTTTTGGTTCCGGATTTTTAGGATGAAATGAAACGGTCCATATCAAGCTCCAATGAAAAAGTTGAACAAATTAAACAAGAAAGATTAATCTATTTCTACAACCGCAATGATGATCTTGAAAGAGGTAACCATAACCTTGAGTTCTGTAGAATTCAGTAGATAATCTTTTCTGGTTCTTTTGGCCCGGTAACCCCAAGAAATACAAACCCTGGACAAGCCGGTCAACCTGGACAATAGCTTCAACACAATGATGATGATGGTGAATAATAATAACAGCAACAACAACAACAATAACCACAACAAGATTCAATCATCTACCAATAATTACGATGGCAATAAGAATTGTTCAATTTCTCAAGCACCGGAAATCCATGTTGGCCTTCCAGGATCGTCCGGAATGTCCTATCATCATCAATACACTATCACTGCCTTGAAAGATGAGGAAGGATTCAATGATACATCAGGTTCCCTAATGCCACCACTAATAATACACACTGCAGCCACGCCCCAAGGTTCTCCGCCCAGCAGTATGGAGAACTTTTTTCCATTTCAGACATGTAATTTTGGTCAGAAATCTGGTTCAATTGGAATTAATCTACCACCAAGATCACCATCACCACCAACCACAGCCTCCACACCAACATCGTCACCGTTGGGCATGATCGCCAATGATCAATCACCGCAAACAATGGTAAGAGATTGGATTTCCGGTTCAAAAAAGACTTTTTTCGGATGATATGTTCCATTCCATAGATGGTGATCTACAAAGATGAACAACCAGTGAGCCATTGTTTATCGACGGGTGCATTCACATTGTCCAAATCTTCATCTGCACTAAATTATCCCGATTCTCAACGACAGTTTCCTGGTTTGGCATCGATGAAGAGCGACACCATCGATGGTGGCGATAGAAGAAAAGGTGGTAAACTTAAATTACGAAATCAAAGTATTAGCGATAGTCAAATGTCGGCGTCCAACAAAAGATTGATTGCGTTCAAACAAGCTCAATCAATGGATTGCACCAATAAAACGTCGGCGGTCACCACAACGGCCATGATCGGCCAACAACAGTATCAATTACCGGTATTTCCATTACGGAAAGAGCTTAGCTGTAATCATATCAAAATGGCCATTGAATCCAACCATGTATCGAATGGAACCACGAATGGACCAACACAATCATCGAAAGTGGCCGCGAACAATCAAACAACCAGCAGCAAAAAACCAAGACATCCTTCTGTGAGAAGCAGACGGAAAAGCTTATTCTCTCAACACAAATCATTAGGATCGTTCTCATCGGAACACAAGCCAACCACAGGATTGGAGGATAGTTCCTGTCCGATCTATGCCAAAAAGAATATCATACTTAGAAGGAAAAGTGTTATGGCGGAAATAGGCCGATCCAAATCAATCGCAAGCACATCGGTGGATGAAGATGTTAGTTTGGATGTGCAAAACCAGTACCGGAAACCGGTAACAGCCGCACTGTCAGAGGAACAGGAAAACGAAGAAGATGCGGACAAACCGAACGATGACAACGATAACAATGATCCGAAAAAAAATTCAACCTATGTCCACCATCCATCCATATCGATCTCATCGAATGCATCGGATGAAGCTGGATGCAAACAGCTTCAGCTTCAGCAACAACCACAAACGTCCAACAACAGCAACAACAACAACAATAATAATAATCGAAAGAACAGTTTGATCCACGAGATCCGTGTTCTAAGCCCGAGAAATTCATTGAAAGGAGTGTTCTACAGTTCCAGTGTGATCGCTGTTCGAAATTCAAATGAGCTTCTCAGTGCCGATGAATTGATGTTCGGGCCACAATCACCGCCATTACCCAACACACCATCGCAAGCAGTGCAAACCAATAATGTTGGCCAGAATCAAACGACAACATCTGGCCAACAAGCGTTCGAATTCAACACGAAAATAAGAAAATTCTGCATCTACTTCAAGTGGACATCATGGATGACCATGAGAGAAGATTATTCATTGTTCATATTCAGCCCGAACAATCGTATCCGGCAATATTGTACTTGGATTGCGGATCATCCATATTTTGATTATATTGTACTGATATTCATATCGTTGAATTGTATCACATTGGCCATGGAACGGCCAAAGATACCGCCGCACAGCAAGGAGAGGGAGTTTTTGAATGCGGCAAATTTTGTCTTCACCTTGGTGTTCGGTATAGAAATGTTGATCAAAGTGATCGCCAAAGGATTGTTTTATGGCCACGATGCTTATTTCCACAACGGATGGAACATCATGGATGGATCGTTGGTGGGCATATCATTGTTTGACATATTTCTTTCGTTCTTTGCTCAACGTAGTCCTCGAATATTCGGCATATTGAGGGTGTTTCGTTTGCTACGATCATTGAGACCGTTGCGGTAAGGGCGGTTCAATACTAAACATAATCATATTCATACGATTTGTTTCCGCTTATTGGTTCCAGCGTGATAAATCGAGCCCCAGGTCTTAAACTGGTTGTACAAACATTGCTCTCTTCGTTGAGGCCAATCGGCAATATTGTATTGATTTGTTGTACATTTTTCATCATTTTCGGTATATTGGGCGTACAGGTAATGTTTAATATTTAATTTTAAATCTTTCATATTCATTCCGAAAAAATATATCCAACGTCCGTTTCTCTATTCAAAATAATAGCTATTCAAGGGAAGTCTGTATTATTGCGGTAAGCTTGTTTCCTGCCTGCAGACCAAATCCAAGTCTAAAAGTCTGATCAAATTCATATTTAATCCAATTTATAGATGGCCCAAGGGCGAAAAATGTTCGAAACAAAACGGAATGTTTGTCCTATCCGAATAATGTTTGGATTAATAGGAAATATAATTTCGATAATCTTGGCCAGGTAAGCCCCGGAAACAGAAACAAATTTTTGGGTAGATAATCTGAAACAGGGGTTGGCGACATAATTTAGACCTAGACATAGTTGGTCTCTTTTCTTGGTGGGATCATACTAATTATCATTATTGTTATGGTTTACATCATCATCAAAATCAATTTTTTTCATGGCTCCCTCAGGCTTTAATGTCATTGTTCGTGTTGTCCTCCAAAGACGGATGGGTTAACATCATGTACACAGGTTTGGATGCGGTGGGCGTCGATCAACAACCGATAGAAAATTACAATGAATGGCGTCTACTATATTTCATATCGTTTCTATTATTGGTGGCATTCTTTGTTCTAAACATGTTTGTCGGTGTTGTGGTGGAAAACTTTCATCGTTGCCGTAAAGAACAAGAACAAGAGGAAAAAGCTTTTAGAGCTATGAAACGAGCGCAAAAAATGGAAAAACGACGAAGAAGTAAGTTACATCCTCTCTCTCTCTCTCTCTCTCATTATTCGATACAAGCTCCACCCCCCATTCGCACACGCAAACATTCTCACAAGCAGTGAACAGTGAAACATTTAGAAAAAATCTTTTAGCTCATCCAGCCCCCTTTTGTTGTTCGCTGCTATTGCTGCTGCTGCAGTGTGTGTGTGTGTGTGTCTAGCTATTATAGCTATATGCAGTTGGATGGTTGGTTAACACCTTCGTAATTTTTTTGCTTGCCTCCCTCCCTTCTTACTTTTTACTTATTGATTGATTGAACGTATATGGATTTGCCTAACGTTTTTACGCGTTTAACGTTGTTTTCTCCGCCTTCGCCCACCAAAATGAACCTGTACAGAGATGCGCGAGCCACCATATTTCATTGGCTATGGACGTTTCCGTCTTTACATTCATAGGATTGTGACCGGAAAATATTTCGATTTGGTCATAGCATTGGTCATCGGATTAAATGTGATCACCATGTCTTTGGAACATTATATGATGCCAATGGTAATGATCATAATGTGTGTTTGCTTGGGCTTTGTGGGCCGTTCGATCGACCGACCGACCGACCGACCCACCGGCCGCACAGCAAGATGATGATTTTGATCCTGTTTGGTTTCTAAATGCTTCCTTTTTTTTCACGGGATTTATTCCGGGATTTTTCTTTTTGGGCTTCGTTTCCCGAACCGAACCGAACCGAACAGGAATTGGTTTATGCGCTAAAGTTATTCAATTTCATATTCACCAGCGTATTCATATTGGAGGCCATAATGAAAGCGGTAGCATTAGGCTTACGTAGATATCTTAAAGATAAATGGAATCAATTGGATGTGATCATAGTTTCATTGTCCATAATGGGCATCATACTGGAAGAAATGGAATCCACATTGATACCGATTAATCCGACCATCATTAGGGTGATGCGTGTGGCAAGGATTGCTCGCGTTTTGAAACTATTGAAAATGGCCAAAGGAATCCGTCAATTGTTGGACACTGTTATGCAAGCATTACCACAAGTTGGTAATCTTGGTTTGTTGTTCTTTTTGCTTTTCTTCATATTCGCCGCGCTCGGAACCGAACTGTTCGGTAGATTAGGTAGGAGACAATCAGTTCCAAAGGATTCTTGATCTGATTTTTGTTTCGTTCGTTTGCATTAGAATGCGATGAAAAACATCCATGCCAAGGTTTAGGCGAGCATGCACATTTTCAAAATTTCGGCATGGCATTCTTGACCTTGTTTCGTGTGGCCACCGGTGATAATTGGAACGGTATCATGAAGGTATGTCCTGGTTCAAGTGATCATTGTGTACCATTGTACCACTGAAATTGTCCATCGTTTTTCAATTTTAAAGGACACTTTACGAGACGAATGTGATGATCGCAGTGATTGTCTACGAAATTGTTGTATTTCACCGGTGATTGCACCGCTTTATTTTGTGATATTCGTTTTGATGGCACAATTTGTTTTGGTCAATGTTGTGGTGGCCGTACTAATGAAACACCTGGAAGAATCACACAAACAGATGGACGAGGATGAAGATATGGAAATTGATTTGGAGATCCAAAGAGAAATCGAAGCCGAACGAAAAGCATTAACCGAAGCAATCGAGCGAAGAAAAAGAGAAAAGGATTTGAAAGTAAGACGACCATTGATGAAGATGGCCTCGTTGCCCAGTAATTTCACCTTCACGTTGACCACCACAACACCATTGTTCAAACAGAACGATTCTTATCGGACATCGTCGCCGGAATTTGCGCCCCAACATCCCACACCTAGACATTCGATGATACTTAAAACTAGATCCTATGAACAACCACCATACATTTACTACTGTTTCAACGACACTAGTTTAACCACAACCACTACAGAAACATTGGCCAAGAATGGTGATAATCAATGTTTATGGAACAACAACAACAACAACGGGCATCAATTTATTGATTCTACAACCAACAACACCAAAACCAATATGGAACCAATCAATACATGTCAATGGAAAACATTAAAGCCTAGCATTACCTGTGATTCGATATCATTGGATGAACGTAAAAGTATTAAGGATGGTTGTTCCAGTGCTGAAACTTTCAACCGGAACAACACTTTGGACAATGACGATCGCAATCTGAACAGCACTTTGGGGATGTCCATAAACAAACAGAATGGTAATGATAACCATGATAAGGATAGTATGGCCGGTATTAGTGGCCATCCATTATGTTCTAATGTGAATGATGATGGCAAAAGAAGAATAAGTGGCATATTGAAAAAATCCCACAGTCTTAAGATGCGGCCTACGGCTAATTCAAACAACAACAACGACAAAAACGGTGGTAAACATCGGGATTTACTATCCCCATCGGTTCGAAAAACCTCGACCGTCCTGGATGGTAAAGTGCTGGATTCAGATCTAAATCGCAGAACAAGGTAGGTGTGTAGAAAGAGTAGAACTCTTCGGAACGTTCCAAAAAACAAAAACAATAATCTGGTTTTCGGGATTTTCGTTCCCAAGTCCAGTAACAATCAAGATAGAGGAGTGCCAACAACAACAACAGCAACAGCATCAATATCATCAAAAACAACCAGCCAAAAATGATTCTGTTGGAACACCGACGACAACCCGTAAGACGATGGTTGTGGCAATCGATCAACCACAAACAACAACTACGACTAAAACATCATCGGAAATGATGATCGATCAATCGGCTGTCAATGTCATTGTCTCTTCTTCTTCGATTGTTCCATTTGGATCATCTTATTCTGCATCCACAACTGGTCTTCAGTTAACAACCGATTTATTGACCACCACAGTGACAACCACCATAGCTTCGCCATCTAGAATCCATAACAGTACGATGCAACAACAACAACAACAACAAAATTATAGAAAACTTAGCGATTTTCTCGATGAAGAATCTGGACCATTGAGTCCAGGATTTTTTGGTACTTCATATCCGGAATTCAATTCGGATGCCATTACTTATGATGAAGATTTGCTTAACGAAGTTATTGATGAAGAAGTAGTTGAAGATATGGAGGCCAATAATACTAACAATCATAATGACAATTATAATGAAAACATGAGCCTTGCTTCCATTGAAAGTTGGCCTTCCGGTGATCCATCGGATCATTAAACACAAGCTTCCAACCGTCTACTGGCCAACGTTGCCAAAAATCATAAAAAGCCAAATACACGAATCAAATTGACAATACAAACACATACTAGCACACTCTTAGACCAGCAATGCCAAGGCCCGAAACAAAAAGAAATGAATTATTGAATTGAATGCCAGCCCGACAACCCTAAAAAATCGAGTGAGAACTTGAAATTTTTTTTGCTGCTTTTGGTGAAACGAGAGATGGCTTCTGCATTTTCAAGATCCAGAATAAATTTTACAAAAAAAAAATAGGAACCATCAATGTCTGTCCAACGATAAAAGAAAGAATTTTATTTTATTTTTGCGACAAACTCTTTTTCCCTTAATTTTCGTTTTCAGTTTTTCAATTTTCGAATCGGGCCACGCTGTATTTTTTTCGTCAATCAATTTTCCACAGCTCGGCGCCTCCCTTCCTGTAAATAGATCTTTGGTCCAACCCACCTCCCCTTCCACCCGAAAAATCTTTGATTTATAAATGTACCAAAGTGTTATTATTATTATTGTTGTTATTGTTGTTTGTGCTTGTGTATCAATTCTGTTTCCTGTTATTGTTCGACGAAATAATTGTTGTTTGGCCAACAAAAAATGATGGAAAAATGAAATTAAAAAAAAAGTTAAGAAAAATATCCATCCTTTGAATTCTTCTTCCGGATCAATAACCATAAACAAGATTCGGATTCTGGGTGTTTGGAATGTACTTAATGCACTTAGCACCCGAAAAAAAATTAGTGTTCATTGTCCTGAAAAATCAGTGGAAGAGAATCAGTCCCAAGATTGGTCTAATTTTCTCGATCTCAATGATCTTTTTCTTTGTTTTTTCGGTTTGTTTCGCCTCTCTCTCTCTCTCCCTCTGTATGGCCCGGTGAGATTGGACCATGGTAGATGTTTGGCCAATATTCTGGCCAATAGGGATTCTGCACAGATCATTTCACAGCGTTGCAAATCAAGAGAGCAAGGCCCATCACCACTACCATTACTATATACACATTTGGGCGCACAGGTATCCCAAGAATCTGGATCTGGATGATGGAACCCGAAGGTGGAAAGAATGTATTGGTATGTGTGTGTGTTTCATGGAGATGCTCAAACACATTACTCCGCTGCAGTGTTCCAACATCATTATCGATGTTGAATATTGTTATTGTTGTTGTTGTTGTTGTTCCTGGATCTATGGCAATGGATCCGTTTATTGAGTGTTGTGATGCGTGTATGCTGAACATTAAGCGCAAACATTATCATGCTAATAATAATCATCATCAGACCAGAGGATAATCCGGACAAGATCCAAGTATGATGTCGGTCAAATCCATAAGAGCATTGAAGCTCTTGATGCCCATAGTTTCCATAATCACCATTGGTGTACATTTTATAGCCATAGCGACCAATGATTGGCTGCATACGGTTGAATCGATGCCTAATCCAGCCTATGAAAAGTTCAGCATGCCTGCTGAAATGGAATTTTTGAAAAAGTTCACCACATCCGGCCTATGGAAATTGTGCTACAATGATCGTAAGTTTTAGCGATGCTTTTAGCGATGTTAAGTTCCGGTTTGGTGTTAAACTTTTCCCGTTTTCAGCACCTGATACACGATTCAATTGTGTACAGATTGATTATTTTAGCCAAGAAGAATATATTCCGGATCAAAATGATTCAACCATGGCCATTCCATGTAAGTTGTGGCTAACAGTTGTGGTTCCTGTTCCTGTTTTATTTTGATCTGACAAGCCAACTCTTTTTCTCACGCCTACACACACACATACACACAGATTCAATGAGAAAGGCGGCCATTTATTTTATGCTTAGCACCGTATTGTTGATCATTGGCCAGACCATATATTGTATAAGCCAAATTTGCCGTAGCCGTCGTATCTATATATTCATCTCTAGCATACCATTCATATTGTCAGGTAATGTTTGGTTTGGTTGCAATCCAAATGCTTGTTTCTATTTGTCTATCTTGCTCGTTGTGGTACTTTTCTGATTTGGTCGGGCCCAACAGGACTGTTCATTTTGACCGGTATTGTGGTCTATATTTCAACATTCAAAAACGAAGTTGGCTATAAATTACGGCCCATTTCACAATTTCATGATGCATTGTTTGATTATCATTATGGTTATTCGTTTCTATTCTTGGTGGCCAGCCTTTTGTTATGTGAATTAACCGGAACATTATCGATATTTTTGTATGTTCAACAAAAACATTTCAAAATTATGATCGATACTGAAAGAGATGAAGTGCTTAAACATAATATCATTAATATACTGAAAAACCGACAACAACAAAACAAAGATGACAATAGTTGCATGGGCATCGGGGTGTACCAACAACAGCAACATCAGCAGCAGCAGCGACCTAGGTTCCGCATCACCAGCGAAGATTATGGCCAACAATCCTCTTTGGCCATGGCGGAAATTGATAAATCTTCCGGTCTACAACCGCAACCGAATCCGAATCATAGTAATTCCGGAAATAACTCGCCGATTAATCAAAATTTTCTAACAGCCGATTTTGGTATTGATTCTGCATTCTATCATTGTGGCCGTCATGGTAGCCGTGGTAGGAGAAACAGCCGATCCAATGATTCCTATCTTGGTTCGCCCAGAGAAACGGTTGATTTGAAAGCGCACAAATGTTTGCCGGATAAAATTGTGGATAATTCTGAATTTCGATTGAAAAAAGCATCCATTGAGGATGGTAGCGAACAATTGCAAGAGCTTTGCGCCAGCGGTTTGCTCAACTTGATGGCCATTAAAGAAAGCGATAAGAATCCTAAATTAGCGCTGGTGGCCAAAGTTGAAGAAGAACTCCTTACGGTTAATTCTTTTCAACCACCAATGCATTTTCTATGGGAGAAACAATCCAATTCTAAGCAACCATTTATAACCAATCAATCGACCAACCCTCAACATCATCAAGATTCAAATAAATCAACGTTCGTTTAGAGATCGAGTTTGTTTTAGCTCTTTGCACAACTATTCTCTTGCTTCACCCTGCCATTGAAATACATGAGCAAATCTTTTCAAAATTTTAAATTCTAGTTTTTGAATCAATCATTTGCGGTATAATTCTTAAATCTGACAACGATAATAAAATTAAAGTCTAGATCCGGCTTTGGTCGCTTGAAGGATGACCAATTTTTTTGTTTAAACGCCATCTGGTAGGGAAGATCAAAACTAATTTCATGCTTTCACTGTTCAACTTGTAAATTGAACCGCCTTCCCAGGCTAAATCTCTTGGTTAAATATTAGTTAAACCAATCAAAAATCAGAGTGATAGTCTATAATGTGGAATAACAATAGAAACAGAACAACAAAAAGGAGGAACATACGTTCTCAGTCATGCTAGCTTTCACTTTCTCTCTTCGAATTCAAGCTTGAATGGCCTTGTAAATTAAACCGCCTTCCCAGGCTAAATCTCAGCGTTAAATATCAGTTGAACAAATAAAAAATTAAAGCGATTGGCCTATAATATGGCTTAACAATAGGAACAGACCACAACAAGCAAGCGCAAAGGAGGAGCATACGTTCTCAGTCATTCTAGGCATTGGGATTGGAGGCATACAACAGAGGTGCGGCAAAGTTTGTTTTCAATTTTCACCGCTAGATGGCCTTGCTATTGCTAATTCAAATTTCGGAATCATCCCCTGCAGTTGCAGACAAGGCTTTTTGATCCGCATTTTAGGTAAACATGATCCTGGAACATCAAAGATTGATGTGGTCTAATGGAAACGGAAACGGAATCAGTCTCCCCCTCCCTCGTCATTATGTTAGATGATTTTTTCTTTGACTTTCATTCATTTTTGTGGCCGATCAATCTGTACCAGGGCGGGCAATATCATATCGTTTTCACCCGAACAAAATAGGGACCATCATTATCATGATTATTATTACTTGCTTTGCTTAGAAAATGGCCGCGGCAGCGATCATCATTATTGACCCTAAAAACAGAAGAAAATGAAGATAAATATGAACATCGACCTGAAAGCTTTGAAAGATGAAGGGAACGAAAATCCTTAGGTTATCATCATCACTATCGTTGTATCACCCACAAAATGGATGGCCATGGATATATGGATGTACATACAGACACACACACACACTTACATACATATATTTATTCTAATAATAACCACCAACCAACTTGTCTGCCCGAACCATCAATCCAGTGTCAGGCGGTGGTGGCCATCAAGCTCTTTTTTTTTGTTGGTTGATGAACAACAACAACAACCAACAAATTCGATCGGTTGCGGTAACAACTTTCTTAATTTAGCCATATTTCCAGATATTTAGGAGATATTCTTTCAGTGGTTTCAGTAGAGACAACATTGCTAAAATAAATACCGCTTTAATTGCCGCCAACATCACCAACAGCAAATCGACCGTTAAATAGTGGTATAGCACATACAGGTAAAGTAACATTACTTTACAAGGCTACAAATCGAGATGAGGACACACACACACTCTCACTTGATTGGTGGTTGACTCTAAAGATCATCAAACATTTTCGTTTCTTGAAAGGTTTTTTTTGATTTTCAAAATGTTTTTTTGCGGTATTCATTCACATTCTGAACGTCGTCGGCACTGAGCTAAGCGGATTTTGCATTTTCGGATCTTTGCACTTGGAAACCGGCCCAAAAGCTCGGCTTCGACTGACTGTTTGACTTGTTTTGTTCACCTAGTTTTGAAACGTAATGATTTTCGATCCAAAAATGATCCATGAACAGCAGCAGCAACAACAACAACAATCTAATGGTATGTTTGTTTTAATTCCAATTCCATTTATGGAAGATCGCTTCTGAAAATGGTCGGTCAACCCATTTTTGCGGTGTCCAAGTTTGCAAAATTTATTATGCAAAATGTATTGATTGATTAATTGATTGGAATCCATGCATGTTTGTTTGTTTGCTGTTGGTGCGTCAACGCCCTGAATATCAGATTGAGTGGGAGTTTTGCCTGGGCCGATAAACTTCCGATATGGCCAAATTTTGCCAAGATGAAATTTTGCGAGAAAAAAATTTCACGAAAAAAAAACTTCAATTTCATTTATGATCGATGTCCGCTCGTGGCCATTGTTCGTTTGGTTGGTTCAAAGCTTTTGCGAAATTTCCAATCATCATCATTAATCGAACATTGATTTAGATTTTATGGTTCGATAGCTAGATACCGAAATTCCAATTTTCCAATCACGAACTTCTCAGTATGTGATCTATTCGAAATTGGCGCGCGAAAAAAATCAAGATAGATCTGTGCGGATATTTTCGGATACATATCGAAATATGGCCCGTGCTGCTGCTGCTGTTTCGATCAATCATTGAATAATGAATCGATCATCTCGATGATCATCATTCTGATCATCATCCAATAATAATGATGATGCAATAGTTTTCTATCCGTTATTATTTTTAGCTAATCCTTTCCTTAAGTTAACTCACTTGTTGCTTCACCAACCGGTACGTTGATGTTGCATTCTGATCAGGTAACATGATTGAATGGCCATCATCGTCTTTGATTTTAAATCATTATTCATACAATCGGCCATCGAACTGGCCAGGTAACAGAGCAAAAGAGAGAGAGAGAGAGACAGAGGAATGTCCAGGGCATTCATTAACCGATTAACCTGTTAGAGACAACCAGAACAGCATAACAATGATTCGGCCAACAATAAACCAAATGAATGAATGTGATTAATATGTTTTCTGTCTTGTTGTGTTATTGTTCTCCTTATGGTTTTTCCCCCTGTTGTCCGGGCAAGTTCGGATCCAAAAGCCCTAAAGGGTTCAGCCGAAACATTCTCATTTATCAATCAAATTTGGTTGATTAACAAGCTTAAATTTGATTCAATCTTTTTTCCCTAAACTTTGGCTTGAATTTTCCTATGGTCAGTTGCGCTCTGAAAGGTGTCCAATGATCATACATCCATCCATCATCATTATCATTGAAATGATAACAATAATGATGGAAAATGGACCAAAACAAGTACTAGTTTCTACCATACAAGAACATTGTCCGGTCTGAGACAAAATGATGATGATTGTTTCGAAAGGAAAATACGGTTATCTATTTGTTATCTTTGTTACCGTTTATTCTACTGTTTGGATTGTCGCCATCTCCAGGTTGTATCCGTGTGCTGTTTTTTTTACCGAAAAATTAGTCCAATTTTGAGAAAGTTGAAGCCAAAGTTTCGGTGTCGGTTAGTGCTAGCTAGTATCCTTTCATCCAAGCCACTTGCTATTGTTGGGCGAACATCATTGTGTTCTCATCGTTGTGTGCTATCGTTGGACACCAGAATAGATTCGGCTTTCAAAAAAAAAAAAACCAATAACAAGATGAGAAGATAATCACTGAGCCATTACCAAAGCGGTTTGTTGGTTAATTGGTTCATTTTGCAGAACGAAAGCTAGAGCGTAGTTTGAATTCCCGAGCAACTTGGGATCCAAGATTCTGGAATTCAAGATCGCAACAGGTGGTTTCCAATGTGATCCATTTCTTCATTGATTGATCACAATTTATGAATTATGATTATTGTCCTGGATAATAATAATCATATTCATTATAATCATGGTAATCATAATCAATCTCTTCACCATTCAACCGAAAAAAAAGAATGATCTTCAAAAAAGAAGCCTGCATTGTTGCCTGTGGTCAATCTGAAAAGGGGGGCAATCATGGTGCTCTTCCAACCGGATAATATAATTAGCCTTTCTTGGTTCTGGCCCCTTTTTTAAATCGTTTCGTGAT
Source organism: Amerodectes protonotaria (assembly GCA_025882695.1). Lineage (NCBI taxonomy): Eukaryota > Metazoa > Arthropoda > Arachnida > Sarcoptiformes > Proctophyllodidae > Amerodectes > Amerodectes protonotaria. Next base: position 47,143 of record JAOZJS010000005.1, on the reverse strand, counting down.
TAAGAAGATCCTCGTGATGATGATGAAGAACATATTTTTATTTCTTCACGTCCTGATTCGCACTCACTTTTCGTTGGCCAAGCAAACTTGATATTTACAGACCTTACCATCCTTATATCGTTATATCTCGCTTTTCCAGCAATTTTCAGGCTATCGCACTAATTACCGAACTTATGTAACAGTCTGGGTTATATTTATACAGAAAAAAAGAATTTCTTTTTTTCTCGGTTTCAAATCAACAAGTTATATAATAATAATAATAATAATAATGGTAAAAACTGGTCCAAATCATCAACTCTTGGTTCATATGTGTTCACCTCAATGATCGGTATTAGTGTTATTAATTTTGCAAAATTCAATTTGGCCTTGATTTTTTTTCGGTTTCTGGTCATTTGGCGTATATTTCACCAACAGGTGAGCGTGTACCTGGTGACCCAGGTTGATTTCAGTCTCTAACACTTCAATAAACTATCTCGGATCTTTGGCAGGTTGTTGGATTGAAAAAAGTTTCATTTCATTTCGTTTCGTTTCGTTTCATTTCAGTCTGTCTCTCTCTCTCTCAACTAATCGCTATTTTCGTGTCGGGCATAATTTTTTTCATTTCGTTCATTTTGTTTTATTTTTCGGTTTTGATTTCTCTCCGTCTCTCTCTCCTGGCAATCGCCAATGGTTAAATATAGAGTTTTCGGCCACAAAAATTTTTGTTTTCGCTCCAAAAAAGAAAACACCAAATATCAATCCTCTGATTCTAGTATCGGTGATCATCAACCATGGTTAACATTTTTGATTAATTGATGATGTTCCACCATTCGATGTCCACCATCACCTCCAGAGAGAGAAAGAGAGAACGAATCTTGATTTTTTGGGCTGATCATCATCACTATCCTCATCTAATTATCGTTGATTATCTTGAAGCTTTCTACCCACACACACATTCAAACAAGGACATGAGGATCTGAAGAAAGGTAATAAGATTTAGTACAAGTGTGATAGGCGGTCAGTAGGTTTGTTCGGCCCACCGCAAGTTATCCGCAGGGGTGCCCAAACTTTTCTCAGATTTTCATCATTGTGCGCACGTTCAGTGGAAAAATGTAGCAAATTCAAACCCAAAAAAAATGTAGCGAATGTCAATTGTGTCAATTGTGCGCATGTACTGCGTTCAAACTGTATGGCGCGCCTCCCATCTACAGTGATGATGTACAAGCAGGCGTAAGCATCGCTATACGATCCTATCGATTAAGCACCAATCAAAATCGCATACATCCGACGACTGCAACGAGCTACAAGAGTCGAGTCACTGTTCAAAAGACAATTGAATCAAATTGTACGAGCTCGAGAGAAAGAGAGAGCGAAAGGAAAGTTGGATGATTGAAAACGTAAGCTCCTCCTTCTTATTGTTCGTATTTCTGTTGTTCTTAGTGCACTATATTCGTTGACTGTTTGACTGGAGAGCGAATGGAAGCTAGGATGATGGAGAACATACGCTCCTCCTTCTTTTTGTTCGGTTTCTATTGTTCCTAGTGCGCTATGTTCTTTGGCACTGGGCTGAAATGTTACACAAATGAAACGCCCTGACCGATTTGGCTGCGTAAAACTTAAGGCGGTTTGTTACCTGTTGCACATCATAAGTACTCTGGAAAAGGGTTAAAATAGGTTGAACCAGTTTGATAGCCAATGGTTGGGCATCACTGAGTTATCCAAAGAGTATAATTGGTGTTGTCCATCAAGTGCCAGTGGTGGTTGTTTTGTATCTTTTCAAGTATTGATAGCAGCCCGAAAAAAAAGATCGTTTGGTGGTGGCCAAAATCGAGGTAAACTATTGATGTTGATGGTAGCTTCAGGCCGGCCGGCCAGCAAGTTTGTGTGTGTGTTTGATTATTTTTCGGGAGAAAGTTTTCGGGTATCGGGCTTGTTATTTAGTTTCCAAAGGGAAAAAAGTAAAGAAATCGCCAAAATAAAGGTGCGAATAAATGATAAAACGATATCATTATCGTCCCGGCCAAAGTAAATATGTCCACCGTGTTCGGTTTCTTTTTGGGAGGAATTCGTTTTGGAACGAATTTTTTTCTTTCCGAAAAAAATAGTGATTTCCATCTTTCTCAAATCACCGAATGGCCGAAGTCATCGGCCACAATCGGACAAACGAACGGACATTTTCCATCAAACGGTTTTTTAAGGAAGTGAAAAAAAAGTGCTGCAATGCAAGTAGCATCTTGGCGGCGGCTCCCTGACGTTGGCTGGCTTGTCAAGCGAGAGCTCCCTCAACAATGGGGCTGGCAGTGGCTCTCAATAAAACCAACCAGAAGAATGAACGAAGCCCATCAATGTTCGGCTTTCGGAGAATGTCTGAAGAAGAGCAGACAAAATGGTCCCAATGATCTATTATTATCATTCTCTTATGAAATTATCATCATCATTGAATTGAATGATACGCACACACGCACACACACATAAATCGGCACACACGGATGAAGATCAGAAGGAAGATAACCAAAGTGCCCGGGCAGATTACCCGGACAGATCGAAATTGTGGTATTTTTAGCTACATTTTTCTTCTTTATTTTGCTTTCAATCCAAATCCATTCGCCACCTCTATTGCAGGTGTCGCAAATGGATATTCGAACACAGAAGAAGAAGAAGAAGCAGAAGAGAAAGTGTTTCAAAAACATTTGAAAGCTTTCAAAGCTTTGAAACACACAACTTCGATCTCAATCTTTGATTGTTTTGGTGCATTTCCAAAATGTTGATGTTGTTTTCGTCGATGTTTGATAAATATAGAAGCCTTGGCCAACAGAATGATTTATGATGATGATTTGGTTTATTATTGTCGTTTGTTTCCAAATCAAAAACCAGAAAAATTTATAATCCAAACACACATCCAACATCCATCGATTATCAGCATCGGCCAACCACATGCTGGTTAGGGTTTCATTAGGATTTTTCGGCTTTATTTTTCATCAATCTTTGATGGTTTGGCTGAGTGAGTGGGTGTGCAAGCGCTTGTTTGATCCCTGTTCCGTTTTGATCACTGTCTATCCGGTCCGGTCACAACAAACGTAACGGAAAGAGAAGGGGGATTCTCGAGCCGTCCACATACAACGGGACATCATCCAATTTAATTATAAAATCCATTTCAATTAGACTCGCTGGTGGACACAGGTGAATGTATTACCTGTGGACACACCTCGGTCCTAATCTTATCTTTCATTAGTTAACCTGCGGGTCATATCATCTTCATTTTATTTTTAAAATTGTTTCATTTTTCAAAAAAATGGATTTATTTTTTTTTGATAACTTTTTCGTCCCAAATTTTGCTTGTCCTCTCTCTTTTTTTCGCTCTTTTTTTCGGTAACGATGATCACGTCTTGATCACGGCTTTTCAGACGATTTAAAGATAATCAATGTGTGCTGCTGCTGTTCAGGCAAAAGGTTTTCGTTTCGAAACGATTTTAATATGATTTCTCTAGCGCATTTTCGGCCCCGCTGACCTCAATGGGGTTATTTTATGGTTTTGATTTGCGAAAAACCGTTACGATCATAGGCGAACAGCCAAGCCAAGATAATTTAATATTTTCAACAAATATAAAGAAGAAGAAAAAAAATCAACGGAAAAAATCTCGGGATCAATCCAATCCTAAACAAGAACAACAATAACACCTTCGAACAGGTCGAAGTTCAATAATCGAACAGAGAGGAACATCATCGTCGCTTGGATTGATGATTGATGAAGTGATTTTTATTCTTTTGTGAATCACAATCGAATCCATTGAATTTGCCTATCGTTTACCATCGACGATCCCAAAAGACAATCAGAGGCTGGCAGTGGCACCCGAAGTCTTTGGCGATGTTGCTGACGGTGGTGGTGGTGGTGGTGGTGGTGGTGATGATGATTCGATCAGTCACAATTTCTCAAATCAATCGGGAGCGAGACACAAGAAGGGAAGAGATGACACCGAAACAAACAACAATTTGAATTTCCTTATCACCATCAACATCGAAGCTCTCTCTCACCTGTATGCAAGTGTGACAGACCGATGATGGTGATGCCGGCCAGGTAAAATTCTAAAAATACCTGTCACAACAACTTGCGACTTGCGTAATTTCAAAACTTTTTCTAGCAATCAACCATCACCAACCAGTGACAATGATGATGATCATCATCATGGTACACAGTACTGGTGCTTTGAAACAATACGGCCAAAAGCTTGGCGATTGTCTTCGCTTCGCTGTGTCAATTCTTCTTGTTCTTCGGTGGAATCCAATCTATTCTTCTCGGTCGTCTTTTTTTGTTGATCTAATTTTTTCTTTTCTGATTGCTCCCTGTCTGCTCCCATCCCCCCCACACACACAAGTTCGGGAGCAGCATAAGCCCAATTATCTCGTTTAAATAATGATTATGAATTAGGAAGATTTCCATAATTAATAATGATGTTTCAAATAAAAAATCTTTTTTAATCACGCCAACTTTTGTCACGCCGAGAGCCATATAGATTGAAATGTTGCTGTTGTTGCCGTTGATGATGAATTGAAAATATGTAAATCAACGTACGTTCCAGTGACTTTTCAACGAAATTCCATTGTTGGAACGAAGAAAAAAAACGTTTATATAAAATGATATAAAATGACGACCGAACCATAATATAATCGTAACTGTGATATGTTTTTTCATCCATATCCAGGTCTTTTTCTCTCTCTCTTTCTGGCCATTGGGAGACATTTCTTTTTTCTGCTTCGATATTTAGTATGTCACTGGTGTGTGTGTGTTCCATTTCAAATTTTAATTGTTTCAAGCAGTATCCTAACAGTAGTAGTCGAAGTTTGTGTGGATCTGTTTCAACAATGGCAAATAGACATTATTGTTTTATTTCTTGGTTCGGCTCGGCGACAACAAAGATTATCTTGCCATTCCAGTTCTATAAAACTGGTTCATCTTCGCACAATATCTTTTTTCCCTCGTTCGTTCGTTTTCGTCCGTAATTGCCCGTTGGCCCTAAAAGAACAATTCACTAATTAGGCTCCCATACTATTTCTTGGAGCATCGTGAAGATTCCATTCCGATCCATCAAGACCGGTCATTGATCACAAGTTGGTCAAGATCGATGGCCAAATTTCGGAGACCTTGGAGCTCTTTTTTATTCATTCAACCATAATCACAGACACCGATTCGGTATTTTACTTCTTCAGGTGTTGATACAGTTGATGAAAATGCTGAGAAACGCCACTGGCTAGTTGCTTTACAACCACCACCATCACCACCAACAACAACACGGGAAACAACATCAAACAAACTGGTTTATCATATTGTTTTTTCGGTTGGTTGGTTGGTTGGTTGTTTGGTAAACTACCATGCAAAAAGTCTAGTTGTATATTTCCTTTCACCCCCTTGCCATTTTTCCCTTGCCCCCTCGATTCACCAGAGACAATATCTTCGGAAAACGAAGTAGAAGAAGAATAAGAATAAGAGTGTCTTGTCTTGTCTGTACATATATCCAACATCCGTGTCTGGCCATATGTGTGTGTGTGTGTGTGTGTGTGTTTGTTTGTAGCATGCTTGTCGTTGTTTGACATAAGAATCATGGTATAGTCTGGTGGTAAGTTGGCCCACGCTTTTCGGTTTTTGTTATTGTTGTTGTTGTTGTTGTTCGGTTGTTTGCATGCTAACACGAATCAATCCGGAGAATAATCATCGTTTTTGTTGTGGTTTTTTGGTCGATGTCCAACCCTGTCGACCATGATTTGGCCTGGTACTGGTTAGTGGTTTTTGATCTATCTCCCATAATTCTGATTTTGGTTCCGATTAATGATCAGGATCATTTTTTTTGCCTCTAGATTCTACCTGTTGCTAGTATTCATAATTTGGCCTTTCGTACCATTCTCTGCTCCTTGCTTACTGTTCATGATTATTGATTGATCGAATCGAACATCTGTTCTGCTTTCTAAATAATGTGAATCGTCTCTTCTTCTTCTTCTTTTTCATTTCCATTCCATTTCCCTTTGATCATCTGTTGCATGTTCCGAACACAATGACTTGAAGAGTCTTTGAAAGAAGCGTAGAGAAATCTTGAATCTGTTTCTTTCTTTCTTTCTGTCTCTTTCTCACAAATTACAATCATCTATTCAGTTGTTCATTGATGATAATAATAATATCTCTTCTCGTTGGTTATATCTTGGTGGTGTCTAACCATGTAAATAGCGTGCAAGAAATACACAGACTGAAGAGTGTACAGATCACTTTTGCTCCTTGTCCGTCTCGACACCGAACTCTTGTGGCCATGTGAGCACGCTACCAAAGTATGGTGGTTGAAGAGAAAGAGAACGAACAACACCACTCTTGGAGCCAGCTAAAGCAATGGTCGCCGTCGCGGTGTTTCTCCAAGTCTTGATTGTCGCCGAAGTCTGAATAACAACAACAACTCGTAAGGCCATGAGGATACACTGACCAACAAACTATTGAAGTTCTTAAGTGAATTCATCACATCTGCTGCTTCTGCTGATTTTTATTATCATTGTCTTTTGTTTGCTGGCCACCGGTCATCGCATTTTTTCCTCGAGCTTTTGTTATCGTGTGCTTGTGTGTGTCTGTGTGTGTGTGTTCAAGAATTCCCCGTGTTCTAGGTGTGTTTCGCATTGCAGAAAATTTAATTTGCTTCTTCTTATTCTGGTTGTGTCTTATTTGGACATCTATTCATCTGAATGTATGCGTGATCAAGCGACCACGATCTGTGATGATTGCTTTACCTCGAAGGTGATTCATCTATGAAATATCTCCGTTCAATTTTTGTTTTGCAGAAAACGTAATCGAGCTTTCTGTTAATTATTAATTTTGTTGTTAATTATTGATTTGATTTGATGATCGTTTCCCATTTCCACCGGCGACCAATGATGTGATAACGGTGTTAATCTTTAACACACTTTTGGCAATCCAATCGGGCGCCTGCCTGACTGACTGATCGACTGACTGAATTTTGCAATTGAATTTCTCAATTTTTTTTGGGGCTTTTAATCGAACGAAATTTTTCCGGATTTCATTTCCTCTCGATTTCCTCCATCCTTTCCTTTCCATCAATCGATGTGAGAACAGATGATGAGGATGTTGTTGTTGTTTTTTTGTGCATTTGGGAAACGAAAATTATCATTCGCACACGTTCAATGATCCTTGTTATCCTCGGTGGTTGAACGCGACCGCCTTGTATATCTAAATTTATAATCATCTAAATAGTCATCACACCACCATGAAGACGATAATGAGAATGATGATGATGGTGATTACCGCGATGATTGGTCGCCTAAATACGCTAATATGACACCCAGTCAGTTCGAGGATAATTGATACAATTTAATTTCTTTTCGAAAAGTTTCCAGATCTCCATTCCCTGAGGATTAGATAAGGATTTATCCTGAGGACGGAAACCGAGCTTGTTTTTTTTAATTTTATTTTCGCACAATTCAGTTCTATCTAAAAATATCCATTTTTTGCTTGTTTTGCTACATTTCAAACGTTTCACCACCAACCATATGTAATGACCTCGTTTTTTTTTGTATTTTGCACCCGTTTCCACTTCTTTTAGACGATCGCCGAACATCGGAAATCAGTTCTGATCGGTTTGGATCGTCCACCGACCAACAACCACGACCACCACCACGCCAAAAACAACGTTGGCGACAATCTCAATCGTTCGTTGATCAAATCAATGCATATCTCAACCGGAATGATTCATCAACAACAATCGATGAAACAGTGATTGCTACCGGTAATCGACAGCTGATCAGCAAAAAAAGTGAACAGAACCACGATATTTATGTATGTGATGTTATTGACATTGACGATGTTGAACAAATCGCAGCAGTGTCATATTTCACCGATCATGTGACAACCGGTGATAACGTACACCGCCTCTATGACCAGAACCCCTCTCAGGAAAATTTTACTGCCCAACCTGAGAATGTGGCTGTTTTCACAAATCATAATGATTACCATCAAGATGATCATACAACAACAACAACAGCCGAGACCATAGCCAAACATAATATAGTTGAGAGAGATATATTTTCACCAAAAACAAACGATCATCGTCGTATCCATGGTGGTGGTGATGATAATGATGATGGTGATGATAATAATGATTTGTTAGGCTACTCCGCATCACCATCAACGACATCGACATCATTGAAACTTGAAAATAGAAATTGTTCCTCTCACAATCATCATCATCATTATCGTTTTGGTCGTGGTAGCAGTGATCATTGTGGCTATCCAAATCATAGCGATAGTTTTGTTTGGTGCAGCCAGCAGCAACCTTTACCACCGGTAATAACCAGCACAATTTTGGCCGATGAAACAGAAACTGTCGATGCTTCTAAAATACAACCTGGATGTGTATTGTTGGATGGTTTGTCTGGTCGAATCTTGACAACCACCACAACAACTGCTTTACTGAATGGTAATAGTGATTTTCATTCTGATTCATCAAAATTGAATGATAAAAATAAACCTACAGCAACCGCCGCAACAATAATCAGTGTGGCAAACTCAGAAGAAGACGAAAAGAAGAATCAAAAATTCACCGAAACTTCTTGCAACACCACCACCAACAACAACAACAACGGAAACGTTTCGATTGATGATAATATTGTTCTCATTAAGTTGAATGCCAATGGCAAAGATGTTTTTATGGGTGATAATGATGATGAAACCGAACCAACCAAAAAATCGGCTAAACCCTTTTTTTTAGAAAATAATTGTACCGACAATAATAACAGTAGCCAACAACTATTGCGATATAATCCGAAATATTTTGATGATTTTAAGGCAACAATTATTGACGATGAAAATATTACTATAACGCCACCGATTTCTACATTGTTGAACAGTGATAAAAGTTTCGACAAAATCAAAGGATATACAAATAGTGATGTGGTTGGTAGTGACGCATTGAACGAAATTCTTTCTGTCGAAATTCCTTCTACACGACAACAATCCGATCCCATAATCATAATTAGTAACAACGACAAAAATCATCAAAATCATGATTTGAAGAAAGAATTCTTAACATTGTTATCCATACAGCCAGGCTGCGATCATCACGTTTATCACAACAACAACGATAATAATAATAGTGCAAATCGGTGCGAATCAAAGTGTTGGCATTCGATACAATCATCATCATCATCATCATCAACGACACCAACACCGATAACAACAGCGACAGTGGTTGCCAAGTCAAACACAACGACAACCACCGGGCTCTGTTTGTCGGATGCCAACACCAAAATCAACGATAACTCCAACAACCACCATAGCTACCCCGACAGACCTGGTGAAGGGAGCAACAGAATCAACAGCAATTATAATAACAATAATAATAGTAATAAAAACATAAGTTACACCAACAACGACCAAATATCGGCTAATCAATCGACAAAACGGGATACCAAACTATTGCCATCATCTGTGTCCACGTCCTGTGATCAGTTTTCTAGTTGTCGTCCTTGTTTACACAGCGAAGTTTCATCAACATCAACGTCGCATATAGCATTACCGTTTGGGCAACAACAGCCAGAAACAATAACAACAACAACAACAACATTGGACGAAAATATCAACAAAATAAATGAAATTGTCCATTATCGTTCCACAAAGATTGATGTTGGTGTTTTAGATGTGGAAAAATCTTGTTCGTCGTTCATCACTGATTACAGCCAAACAACGACAACAGAAGTACCAGCAGCTAGCATACAAATTGGCCATAATTTCGAGGCACGAATCGATGATCATTTATGTTATGTTGAACACCATTCAAAACAACAGATGAAGATAATGGTTCGTCCAAAAGGTTAGTGGTACTCACCGTGAACAAACTTTTACACATTGTATCTGTGCACCAATTGAACCATCTTCATTGAAAACATTGTTTCGAAGCACACCAGGAAAAACAGAAAATTTCATCCACTTTGATCGGATGATGATCCATAGCATAATAATTACTACATTATGTTTCAATAGGATGTTAGTGTGTTTTGTTTTAAACGATTGTTCCAACCCTAAATTTTGAAAGGAAAAACCATCACGATGTTCGATGAGGATATTTTGTTTTGTTTCGATGAATTATAGATTTTGGATCGAACATGTTGATGTTGATGTATTTTATTTAGTTTTTTGTTTCTTAGATTTTCCTGCTTAGTATGACTAATTTTTTTCAACACACTGTGTTTTTCCAGGCATACTGATATTGTCGAAACAAAATGATGCTTGTCCAAATGAAACTAAAACAAAGTTCGAAAAGAACAACAACAATCATGACAACCAAAGCCATAACAATGGTAGAATATATAGGAAAAAACCAAAAAAGAACATAAAATTTGCTGATGGAGATGCGGAAATAATTGGCTATCGTTTTTCCAGCGATGATGAAGATGATGATGATTTGGAATTGGAAACAGAGACGATTTTGTCCGGCCAATCCGCTGCAACAGTAGCTGCGGCGGCGGCCGTAAAAGCGATTTCCAATCCAGATCCATTGGATAGTTTTGATTTGGATGATGACGAACATGATCTGGAACGATTGGAGCTTAAAAAACTAACAGAATCAAACACACTGTTCAATTCGAATTATGGAAATTTTAAATGTTTGAATGAAGGTGTTTTGGGACGGCCCAAATCCGAGGACACCAATGGTGTGGTGAAATTTCAAATATTCGATAGCTACCAAAAACCCTTGACGGAGACCATGACATCCACCAATTCTATTCGTAAAATGTTCGAAAAGAATGGCTCAGCCAGTCCAAAAACTACCGTTACAAGCCCAGCGATAGCCCAAGGTCAACATGATAATGATAACGATAAACAAAATTCCAACAAAATTAGCCAAAATCGTGTCAAGAACAATAACCAGGTTCAAATACCGAAAGTTCGGCTTGGAAAGTCGAACGCCAATATTCAAAACAATCAGGGTAATCATAGGACATTGATCGACAAAGTAGAGCTTGATATCGATAAGATTCGAATACCGAGAGCTTCGATACAGCCTCAGACTGTAGACAAATGTGATGAAATCAACAGGCAAAAATCTCATTTAGGTAACCATGAATCATCATCATTAACCGCCGTTGCTGATAATAATGATAATAACAAAAACAATGATGATAATAATGTAATCGATGGTCCTATTGATACAGACCATAAATTGAGTGATTCAGTCATCTTGGTGGATAATAGAGAAGGATCTATATTAACATTGGATTGTAAAAATATATCCAAAATAGATCCGAACGATGCTAACAATGAACTATTCTATTTGCCGGCGGTGATGGTCAATGATGACCGGGGAGAATGTACGAAAAAGACCAAAAACAAAAGTACCAACGGAATCATGGTGGCAGTTTCCAATGATGATGATAATAGTAATAATAATGTTAATACTAATAATGATGACAACAGCGGAAACAGTGCCAATAATTGTAATAATTTGGATTCATTATCACAATCCTCGGCCGAATCGAGTACATCGTCTGGTTGTAGTTCGGAGCGTTCATCATCACCACAATCGACAACATCGCCGATCAATCTGGAAAATTGTTGTCCATCATCATCGCCTCCGGATTCATTGGATTCATCTGTTGCACATGATTCATATGATTCGAATAATGTTAATCAGACTAATCATGATTCGATGAATTTGGTGGATGAAATTAAATCCGAATCAATGATAGTTAAAGGTGAGATTCATTCGGAAAAATTAGTTTTATACCCGGAAAAGTAAGTAATTTAATTGTTACTTCTTCAGGTCAATCATCGGCTGATTCGTCGGATTTTGTTCACGTGTTACAATCTAGTGAAAACGAAATGGATAAGGATGTAGGGGAAAAACGCCAAGATAATAATCTTGACTGTTCTACAATACAATGGTCGAAAATGGTTGATGGTGAATTGAAGACAAATGGACCGCCGACCGCACCAGCTAGGAAATCATCATCATCAACCAATAGAGAAGAGTCGGTGTTCCGCCATTCATCAGCCGAACAGCAACAAGAAGATAAAACCACGAAGAATGATCTTTCAACAACAATGGTGGACAATGGTAAAAACATTGCTAATGAAAATGAGAATCTAAAACAACAACCGGTCACCATGGAGGATAAGAGAAATCAAAAACTGGTACAGATGGCTTTGGATCTTCAACGACATAGAAACAATACCATTATTAATAATGAAACAAGCAGCAGCTTGTCCAGATCTGATTCAAACCAATCCAGCGTGAATTCTAGGAAAAGTTTTCAAAACTCTTCAGAGTCGTTCCGTGAACGATTGTTGAGAGAAGCGTTTGATGAGAGCATTTTTGAATCTACCACAAAAGAACGACAACATCGGCGGCGTAGAAATCACAAAAAACAATCCAAACATTCATTTTTTAATGTGGCCAATTCTCCAGGTGGATCTACATTGAGCGAAGATAGTGATGGTAATAATGAATCGGATAGTGGCGAGGAGCAGCAGCAGCATAAATTTTTCTGCGAAAATGGATCAGATTCGAGCAAAACAAATTCAGACAACAGTGGTGATGATGGTGATGGCGATGGCGATGAGGGGAGCGATAAAGCTGCCAACCACGGCAAAGTGTTCGGCGCTAAGAAGCCATTTTCGAAGATTTTCAAAAACATGAAAAATGCTGTGAACCCGAACAAAAAGTACACGAAAATGATGAAGGTGAATCTGAGCAAAACGTCCAAGTTTATCGTCAATACTACTCAACATTTTCGTAATGAAACTAGTGATATGGTCAAAAAATTAAAAAATGACAAAAGATCTTGTGATTCAAGCATTTTCTATCCAACAATGATGATGGATACAAATGGTGAGGAAAATCATAGTGATAGGTCACACAATGATACGGATTTTGACAGGCAGTCAAATTCGGATAAGAAATCCAAAATGATGTTCAAACATCAAAACGATCCCAGGATAAAATCTGCATCGATTGAGCCAACATTGGTCAAAATCAAACGATTAGGTTCGACAAAGTATTTCCAAAACGATAAGGATGCCGCTAGGTTCACCATGTCCAATGAGGATTTGGGTGTATTGAGTGAGGAAAAACCACCGTGTGCGCCCCCCAGGTGTAATTCAAAAACCAGCATTTTTCGCGCGTTGCCGGATGACCATCTTCACCAAGAACAACCACCAAAAGCTCCAGCGCGAAAAAAGAAATTGATCAAGAGAACATCATTGACTTTGGATCAGTTAAAAGCAGATTTTGAGCAAAATTTCAAAATTATGGAGAATGTCAGCATTACGAAATCATTAGATAGTCATTTGAAGGTTTTGGAAAGATCTAAATCGATATTGGGAAAAGATTATCGTCTTCAACAATGTCTGGTTAGATCTAACAATTGTGAAGCCAATCTATTGGTAGGGGAAAGCGATGAATGATCATAAATTTACAGGGGCTAATCTTGGCATTTCTTTCCTCTTTTCCGGTTCCCTTGATTTCCTTGTAGACCTCAAACACATTCTGGGTCACTTGTTATGATCAAGATTTCCGGATTCATCATTATCAAGGTTCACCATGTAGATTGTTGGCAACCAAATGGAATTGTTTCCTAAAAATTTCTGCTTTTTGTGATCGGCTCAATCAAATGCCATCGGATGAGCACCGAAAATCTCTAGTCGATTCAATTGTGCTCCAATTGTACACTGTATTAGCTCAATTTGAGACCAGAACCAAAAACGCCAAGATAGAAGATGCAACCAGCCAAAAACCGTTGACTGTTGGCCAAATCATCGATGCTATTGTGGGCGTTTCTTTCGTTAATTCCGGTGATCGTGATACGAATGGTGAGAATCATCAACGTAGAATAGACGATGTATTGTTGCTTTTACCCGCCAAACAAATGGACATGAAAGATGAAGATCCGCAATCATCGGAATCGGAATCATGGCACACCGAGCAAGCGTTCTATTTGCAAGTTTTCTTGATGCGTTTGACCAGGTTGATCACCACCAACAATAACAACAATTATAATAGTGATGAAATGATTGTATCAAAAAAAAATTCTCATTTGCGACCCAATCATTCGGAGAATGTGTCCAAACGTTCGAACATGTTCAGCTCATTGAACGAGTTGAGAATTCTAGCCACTGTGGATGTGTTCAATATTTTGGATAATTTTCAATTACCAACAATCGATCCAAATGCCAAAGAATCGGATTCAATAAGAGAACGCATAGAATGTTGGTTTAGGGAACGCCGTAACCTTAAGTTTATCGAACGATTCTATGAGATTGATCCGGTCCAAAATCAATTGATCTTCAAGCCAAGCTCGGTGTTGGATTATTTGCAAATCGATTTTGTGCTCAATCATGATTCCGAGGAAACATTCCAATTGGTTCTTAAGGATTCGATAATGGACAGTTATTAATTTTTTTACCCTTCTAGCATTCGGAAGTTTTTAAATAATTATTTTTTTAAACATTTGTTTCAAAATTTGTAAAAATCCATCTATTCTATCATTCTTCGATTGCATGAAACTGAAGTTGTATTAATCATTTTTCTCTCTTAATAAACTTTAAATTTTGTTTCACTTTTAAATTTATTCGCCATTGAAATTATCTTGTATTTTTTTCAATGTTCACAAATCTAAGCGCAAAATCATTTTTGAATTTTTGTTCGTTACAACCATTACTCCATAGATGGCACTACGCGAGTACGTACTCTATGAACGGGATTGGGTTTTTGTGCAGCGACTATTTTTTCATAATTTATAATTTGATGATCAACAATGATGATCATGGTTCTCATCGTAGCTTATTCACTAAATCTAATCTAAGATTTTTTATCTTTTACTTTGAAAATTTAAATTCAAACAAGTTTCAAGTGTCGTTCTATTAAAATGGACACGTTCAGCGATGCCACCGATTTGTTGGAGAGTCTTCAGCCATCTGATCATGACAACAATATTTCGTTGACACATTCTTTAAATGATAGTTTATCTTCATCCAATTCATTCTCCAACGATACCGGAAGCTTTTTGAACACCAGCAATCTTCCTGTCGATCCGTTTGATCATCGAAATACCAGTTGTAGAACAACAAGCCAAGAGAACAACAACAACAACAACAACAATGTTAACTATGATGAAAATAAGCTACCTCAACGCAACACCAATAATATTAATGATGATATTGAGATGGATACATCATCCAATGCAAACATAATTAAGAATAATAATGGTGATAATAGTGAAGAACATATAGCAGTCAATGCAGCTTCGTTGTCCAACCTGGACAAAACCCAAATATTAGCCGTGTTGCATGTGTTAAAAAAATACAACTTTAGTAGTACAGAAAAGATTCTGTTGAAGGAAACTTCCAATTTGATCAGCGATATTGATATTAAAAGTAAGAAGTTCAAATTTTAATTATCCAAAACTGAATGGTTTTTTTCGGTTATTGTAAGATTTAGCCAATGTGGATCTTAATGAAAGTAGTTTCCAATCGTTGGTTTATCAAACAGAGGAAAACCCGAATATTTATGAAAACAATTATAAACAATTGCAGCGTTTTGTGGACACGGCTTTGGATTCGTATCGTCATGAATTGTCGAAGCTTTTGTATCCGGTATTTGTGCACATGTATCTTGAATTGGTTTGCAGTGGACACGAAGAACAGGCAATTTCTTTCATGAAACAGTTCGGAAAACAGCAAGAGTTTTGCTACACAGATGATATCCATAAATTATCGTTGGTGACCAAACGTGAGCATTTATCAATGTACAATGAAGTGTTGGAAAGTTTTAGAAATTCTCAACAATTGTACACGATACGTTTGTCGAGAGATTCGCATAATTATTTGAAAAGATTCCTTCAGGATAAATCACAAACATCATCTGCTAAGGCGACAATTTTGGTAAACATTATTCAAGAACACTTATTCATCGAAGTTTATGAAGGTTTGACGAGAAGCAGAGCTAATGTGGAAGCATTATCCGGTTCGATGTTTGGTGAAGCAATACAGGACATAAACAAAACCAAAGTTTACTATGGTTTATTCAAAGAGCCTGATCTTAAAATCGATATTTTCGATATTGATCTGGATGTGGATCAATCGAGCCAGCAGAATATCTCACAAGATATGTCAATGCAGGATGGCCAAAATGTTCAAACATCGTTTTCGATAAAAAAGAAAAAATTAAAAAAAGATACTAGCCAATCAAAAAAGACGAGAAATGACCCGAACGCTCCACCATTGACCAGAATTCCCATACCGGAATTGAGAGATTCCGAACAGATTGAAAAACGTAGAGCCAAAATGGAATCATTGAAAGCATTGAAATTAGAAAATGATGTGCTACCATCAATTTGTTTGTATACATTGTTAAATGCTCAACAGATCACACATGAAACCAGTGCTGTTTGTGCGGAAATTTCCGATGATTCAACACTATTGGCGGTTGGTTTTTCAGATTCTCTTGTTAGAATTTGGCCGCTAACACCGACCAAACTTCGAGGATTGAAATCATCTTCAGAGTTGGAAAATTTGGACAAAGAATCCGATGATGTTATACTTAGAATCATAAAAGATATGGGTTTAGATTTGAAAATCCTATACGGTCATAGTGGGCCAGTCTATGGGCTTAGTTTTAGTCCTTGTAGAGACCTGTTGCTTTCCTGTTCCGAGGATTCGACCAGTAGGTTTTTCCCATGTTTTTCGGGTTTTCCAATTTTACTCATTGATTTTCTTCAATCCAGTACGCCTTTGGAGTTTGATGACCTGGACCAACGTGGTGGTTTACAAGGGTCATTGTTTTCCAGTCTGGAATGTTAAATTTAGCCCACATGGATATTATTTCGCCTCTTGTTCTCACGATCGAACCGCTCGGCTTTGGGCCACCGATAATCATAATCCGTTGCGTTATTTTGCCGGCCATTTTGCCGATGTTGATGTACGTCAATGTGTTGAATGTGTTTTATCCATCATCCAAATTTGTCTAATTGTCTTCCTTGCCTTTTTCCAACCTTTGTCAGTGTCTTCAATTTCATCCTAATTCCAATTATATCGTTACTGGTTCATCTGATCGTTCGATACGTTTGTGGGATTGTCTGAATGGCCAATGTGTACGGTTGATGACCGGTCATAAAGATAACATACATGTTTTAGCGTTCGAAAATTCCGGCAGATTTTTAGCATCGGCCGGCGCCGATAAACGAATACTAATTTGGGATGTCGCCTCTGGGCATCTGGTTGCCGATCTATCTGGTGTGCACAGCAATTCCATATTCACGTTGGCTTTCAATCGTGGTCCAGAATCTATTATAATGGCTTCCGGTGGCCTGGACAATCGTGTGGTTTTGTGGAACATCAAAGCGTTGATGGAAGATATTGATTTTGAAGAATTAACACCAACATCGATGCCATCTATCAAGTATGGTTGACAATTGTAATTTGAAATTTTTTTCTGAATCTTTTGATCCCCCCCCCCTTTTCGATTAGATCCAAAAGTGAGACGTATTTATTGGCCAAATATCCGACAAAATCGACTTATATTCTATTGAATCATTTTACCCGAAGAAATTTGTTATTATCCATTGGAGCATTTCATCAATAACAATATGGTCTTCATTATGACTTTACCTCTTTATACTTTTTTTTATTGAAACAAATCAATTTTTGATTTCACCGACTTACCCATTACACATTTACTATTCACAATTCAATTTAAATTTTCTGTTATGATCTCAATAAATCAAAATCAATCAATTAATTCTTGTTCTTGTTCTTGATCACGGACAATTTTTCCACCAGACCGTTTCGTTTGATTGTTTCTTGTTTGGCTTCCGGTGATAGGTGAGGATCCTTCAAACGATCGAAAATTTTTTTCAACAGGAAATTCGGTACAGCCACCGATGCGGTCAGCGTATACTTGTCCGGATCAAATCCACAAATAACCAGATAACGTCGGGAATTGTGTGTCAATATTTCACGGTTCTCGTTCACCAAAATCATGGTTTCAATACGCGTTTTGTCCTTGAAATGAAGCGAAAATTTCGAATTCAAACAAAAAAATCACATCCCCTCTCTTTATCTTTCATTCACACTCACAATAATTTTGCTTTTACACTGGTCATGATCAATGGTAAAATTGTAGCTTTCCCGTGGATCACTACCATCACCATCCAGATAGCAAACAGGATTGTCCACACCTTCAACAGTGATTCTGCCTTTGAAATAGGGTCCGGTGAACACCTGAATCTGTGAGCTGTTGGCCAAACATCTCAATGTTCTAGCCGTGACTATGAACAGAATGTAAAATGGAAAAATCACAGAATTAGGTAAAGCACCAGAACCGGAATGTGTATACAGCTTACAGCTTTTGGTGGATACTACCACCACTGAATCAGGATTGGTAATTGGATGATGATGATGATAAGACTGTGGATTCTTAGCAGGTCGATTGGTGGCTTCAACCGAAACTGAATAATTGGTTTGAACACGTAAACTATTGATGGAGGCTTCATAATGATTTTTACCCGGATTCTTCAGCTCAATGATCGCCGTCTCTTCTGGATCATTACCAGTATCATTGGCGTCAACCATAATGTTTGGTTCAAGCTTGACGACCCGAAATCTGCAACGGCCTTTCATGATTGGCCAATTGTTCATTTCACAATATCTGAAGGAAAACCTGAACCATAGTAAACAAGAATCGGATCAAATCTAATAACAAACTTGATTTTGAAGCTAGACATTGAAACATTATCATCATCGTTGTTATCGAAATAATTCCATTTTAGCTTGATTGATCTATAATCGCCCGATGCTTGGAGATCATTGATTCCTGTTGGAAGGAGATGGGAATTAGGACCGATTCAAAAGTTTAACCTTTGCTTACCACTAGTCGGAGAAATCTTCGCTGCTTGAATCACAAATAGGAAAGCTAGAACCAAAATGGTCAAGCAAAATTGACCAGGGAAATTCGATAGAAACATCATTTAGATTTAGTTTTTCCTCTTTGAGCTTTCTCAATCAAAACTTCTCAATAAAGATAGAAACTTTTTGGATATTCCATCCGATCAAATGGTGTATGAAGATTTAGGAATGGAAGAAGAAGAAGAAGAACAAAATAACGAGTTTGAACTTCTAGTTCGAGTTCAATGTCTGTAGTTGGAAGTGTGCGTTTGTGTGCGGACGGTTAGAGGATACATGGTTGATTCGGTTAATAGCCATCAGGATGGTAAGGGTATTCTGTTTCGTCTTCTTCATCTTCTTAATCTTCTCACATAACGTCTGCTTTCCAAATGATCGTTAATGCAGAGATACAAGATTGTCATTAGAAAAAGTTTAATGACGTTCGCGCTAATTGATTCTATTCAGGTATTCTGACATGGACACTTTTTCTCTTCTTTTGCCGGTGTGCACCATGGTCATACAAAGGTCAAAGAAAGAGTTAAAACAGAGTTTTCATCTTCTTCCTCTTATTCGTATCTCTCTCTCTCTCTCTTCCTTTTTGCGTTCTGCTATAGATAAGAACAAGTTTTATCCGCCCGAACATGGTTGATCAATCCAACAGTATTGGGATTTCAACATTCAAATAACTAGAGGAAAAACTAGACCATGTTCCAAAAATTAATACAAATTAGGAAACAACAACAACAACAATTTAGGTTTTGTGTTTGATTGTTCCGGAAATAGTTTATAGTACAGAAAGGTCTTGTTTTATGCGATTTTGAAGTTGTGTGATTTATATTTCATCTAAAAATCGCTTTTAGACAGTCTGCAAAAACCGGGGAAAGCTCCAAGCTTACTCCATTTGTTCCACCGACAATTAACGTTAACTGAACTCTCAACATCCAGATGTCAGTGATTGGTTGAGAGAGATGACCAGAGAAACACTATAAGCGCGTCGATGAAAAGGAGGGATCAGCTTTAACCAGTACAAGTCTGTGCATGTTCGACGCCTATAAGAACCGTTTTCCCTTCTGATTGGTTCAAAGTGAGGACTTGGCCTGATGACAAGAAACACTATAAACAGTATAAGAAGGTGTATGCCTCTCTCTTATTGGTCCAATGTGATGATTTGACCTGATGACGAGACACACTATAAACAGCAGAAGAAGCTATATGGTCCCTCTCTGATTGGTTCATTGTAATTTGACACGATGGCGAGGAACACCATGAACCGATGAAAAGGAGGGATCAGCTATGACCAGTACAAGTCTGCGCGTATTAACGCTTATAAGAACCGTTGTTTCCTCTGATTGATTTAGTGATGATTTAACCTGTTGAGCACTTTTCTTTAGAACGTATCCACAGCACAAAACGAGACCACAATGTATTTGGTCGTCAAGTGATAAAAATGAGATCAATATTTGATTATTTTTTTTGAACACTTTGCCCTTATTCCATAGTTACAGCAATTTGTGGCTGAGGAAACCCTAAGGAGAATACCCGTTTTTTGGTACTGCAACGTATTAACTAAAATTCTTTGACAGTCCGCGCTCTCTCTCGCTTGCACTGTATGCATTCATTTATTTGAATCATTATTAATTTGTTTAAGAATAACTTTTTGGTCAAAATTTAAAATTTTTTCACAAATGGACACCAAAGAATAAGTTTAGATAATTTTAGAATCAAGTTATGGGGCAATCCATCCGATCCGATTGATATATGACGATCGAAATCCGGAGATGGAGATCATGATGTATTCTAATTTGGAAACAGCGTCACAACTATTGCTAGTCTTAATTTTCTGTGTGTATTGCGAAAACGTTGCAAAGATAGCAATTTTATGGTTGTCAATGGAGACCATTTTTTAAGAGGCATTTACAAGGTATTTTTGATGCGATGTTATTGAATCCATCATATCAAACATGGCTTGTTTTGGGTTAAGATTTTTGGTGAAAATATTGCTCGATGTTTTTCGGAGAAGGAAAACCCGATTTCCAACAATCATCATAATCTTGGGTGCTGTTTCAATCTCTTGTTTCTTTTATTCAGTGTATTTCTTAAAATCAAGATATGATTTAGAACAAATCCAAATCGATTATGTCCGATGGATAGCTAAAAAACAAGCTATTCCTTATCCAACGGTTGATATAAAGCAAATAGCAACAGGTCAAAATCATCATCTTCAAGTAGAACAGAAAACAAATAAACAACAAGAACAACTCGCTAACCAATTCAACCTGTCTACCAAAACGCTCGATTCTAAAAAAACAGCAATACTCAGCTACCATTTACAAATGGTGGCTAGATTAGACAAAATTCTCGCATCAAACAATCAAGCTAAAATGAATGCGATCGATATTGGAATAGATCGTAGACGTCGATCTAGTTGGAACACCAATTTGAAACTATCAGAGTTTCGTCCGATCATCAACGTTGAACTGGGCGCTGGTTTTTGCAACTCGGAATCTTTGGGTGCTGATCTACTATCGTTAATATTCATCATAACCAAGCCCAGTGATTTTCAGCTTCGGGAATTGATTCGACAAACTTGGGCGGCAAAATTCATTGAAGATTATAGATTTAAAATCTACTTTCCATTAGGCCATTCAAGCGTTTATGGTCATCAGCAGGAAATCCAAAATGAACAAAAGATTCATCAGGATCTGATTCAATGGAATTTTGTTGAACAATATTCCATGTTGACCATCAAATCTTTGGCAATGATCAGGTGGTCAGCGGTATATTGCCCGTTGGTGCCGTTTTTATACAAAGTGGACGGTGATGCGTTAGTAAATTATGAAAATTTCAAGCAATTTTTGATCACGCAGATCCATCAAACCAAACATCCATCATCATCACCATTGTTGCGTATACATGGAAGCATTTTCCATTGGGCGCAGCCGTTTCGCACTGATCCATCCAAATTCAAGTTATCAGTAGACGATTATCCATACTTTTTCTATCCGAACTATGCTGATTCTACCTATTTGATCTCCGGCAACCAGAAATCGCTGATGATCTATGCAACGGCAATTCAGGAAACAATGCCAGCAATACCATGGGAAGATGTGTACATAACCGGTCTGATACCGGCCAGAATTCAATCCAAAGGCATAACCATCGAACATGAGACTTTGCCCGGATTTGTTGATCGCATGGATGCCAAAAGTATAGATCGATACCAGTTTCATCGGAACATAATCTTCACACATAAAATGAATGTTTATAATTTATTGGAAGTTTGGCATCAGATCAACAGCTCGCGACAAACACCATTGAAACCGGGTTGTTTTAATTGGTTTTTTGATTTACTATCATTTATTTGCTGACTCGGGTAATCAACAAGCTAGAAGTAATTGTGGTTTCCGGCTTATTTTTTTTGCCAAAAATGGCCGATTAACCGAGACAATTTTATCAGGCAAAACAAATTCATGTTAAACAATAAGAAGATTAGGAGGATGATTAAAATTAATAAAATTGTCTTGTGGGATTTTTCCTGTACAAAGGATTCGACTAGTTTACTAAATTTTGTTTTGTTTTGTTCGGTTTTTGTACAGTCCTTTTTCGTTTTCTGGTTCTGGCCACAAAAAAAAATCTGGGACAAGCTCACTACTCGGTATTCAACTAGACGGTCAAATTCTTGGGGATAAAAACCTAGCAAACTATTAATCATCACGACTCGATCCAGTTCTGGGGAGACCAAATACAAATAATATTCCTTTACGTATGCAAAACGAATCTTTTCGAAAATATCAAATTTTTCAAAAAGCTCTTTGCTGGGGGCTGACACCTCTGGGCGGGGATCTTCTTCTTTACAATTGATACGATATTTTTTTCCGGGCATTACCATGATAAATCCTTCCTTGAAAGCCGGACACCATACATTCTGTCTGCGCCATTCTCTAATAATTATCATTGATTTTACTACAGCATTGTATCCTATATAATATCCACGTGTGTATTCCATGTTGGAGATTCGGTCCTCCATTGAAACTTGAGTTATTGCATCAAAGTTAAAGGTTTCTTTGGCATACTCCTGACAATGTGGAGAAACTGGTTGTGCAAATTGATCTTTGAAGTTGGTCAATAAAGGAAAATCGCAACACCACCATCCGTAGCGATGATCATAAAAATTCTCAAAACTTATTCTGTCAATATATTCTATATAACAAAAACGATAGATGACTTTATGCAGCCAATAACCCTTTCGGCGATAGTGTTCGTCCTCAAATCTTCTCAACCCCGATTTGATGTTCATTGCTGTTGTTTTTTGATCGAATTTGAAAAATGTAAGGGATCCTCTATTGACTAGCGGTTCATTTTTGACATTTGCGCTCAACGAACCATTGACCAGGTTGAATCTAAAAATTCCATCTTTTCCTTCAATCAAAGAGCTTGGGGGATAGATGATTATCTGATGATCCAACGTGTATTGCCATATTCCATCATTTAACAAAAGTATGCTGGACGTATTGTTCAATGAATATCTCGGATCTTGACAATTCAATTGATCCGTTGCGTTGAGGGATGGCCACAAAAACCAATCATTATCAGGAAATGGTAACACTTTTTGGCATAACAATTTGCCATTCAAAGCGGTCAACAGAATGAAAAACAATAATCTAAACATTTTAGAAACAAACATTGAAAAAATAATGACTTATCTCCACTTACAAAACAACGTTTTAAAGACGTTGGAAATTTTTGGAATTTAAAAACTTTTAAAATTCAAAAGTCGAATTTAGAATTTTACGATCATTGTTGAATAAGTTTAAAGAATGTTCAATTTTTAGAATTTAAATTGGCCATCATGAAAACCCAACATCCAACATCGTTCAACATTGGGAAGAAAATGTTGATCATACTGTTGATTCTTACCACCAGTCAGTGTAAAGATATTGATGGTAAAACATGCTCTGAAGATCTTACCATCGAAAGCACTGCATCGTTGGGCTTTTTCCGGAATTATATTTTACAATTGACCAAGAGTGATAAATTGATACCCTATAAGATCAAGGCTGTGGCCGGTCATGATTATGCTAGAGTCTATTTAGAAACCTCGGAATGGAAAAATGGGATGGTAAACATGAAAGATAGATTTCCAACATTGTATCCATATTTGATGGAACCAGCTTATTCGAAAGTACTTGAGCACAATCCGTACAATTTCGCCATGCAACCAGCAGACAATGGTAAATGGTTGCAAATATTTCATTTGGTGCACAAGCCAACCGCATCAAATCATAGTTTGTTTATTGTAGAACATCAAAATAATCTTAAAAGATATAGAATCGAGATTCCTGGAGCTGAAAACATTGATCAAATGATACCGATTTGGATGACCGATATAGATCAGGCAGCATCAAACATTGAAATGCAGATCAATTATCTATCATTGGCTTACGATGTTAAGCACAAACAAATGTTGTTGTTTAACAAAATCGATGGTGGCCATCTCTCAAAACATGTTTTCGGTTTCTTGTGCTATAAGTTTAACAACATTCATCATTTTCAATTACGACTTTACGATGAACTTGTTAATGTCCACAAAAAGCAAATATTAATCGGTTGTAGAATCGCGGTGAATTTTTTGCGAAACATTTATTTTGGTTTTCAATATGGCCAAAAAATCTATCTGGTTTCCCGAACACCTTTGAATGATGATCAGCAAAATGTGATTATATTCGATCGATCAATTTTTCTGTATCCATACCATAAGGTACCATTCCAA
Organism: Amerodectes protonotaria; assembly: GCA_025882695.1. Classification (NCBI taxonomy): domain Eukaryota; kingdom Metazoa; phylum Arthropoda; class Arachnida; order Sarcoptiformes; family Proctophyllodidae; genus Amerodectes; species Amerodectes protonotaria. Next base: position 22,472 of record JAOZJS010000005.1, on the reverse strand, counting down.
ATTGATGAGTTTCGAAAAATATTCCATTGTACCAATCAATCGCTTCAAGCATCTATCCCAACCAACAATCCTCACTTGGCCAGAATTAAAAAACCGTACAAAACAAATTTTTCACTATTCCATTCCACTGGCAATAATCTAACGATATTCGAAAACGCATCCATCGGTGTAAAAATTGCGTTTGTCGTGTTGTTCGTATCCATATTGATGCAAATATTTATTATTGTCAAATGTCGGAAAATGTTGCTCAAAGTTTCGAAATCAAAGACCAAAAAATCATCATCTAATTCATTTTTTAAATCTACAATCAATGAATTTGTTGGCCATTCTAGTGAACTATCTGTTTACCAGCGATATTTCGATTCCTCAACAATGTCATCAACATCATCTCAAGCACCATCATCAAAAACCGAATAATATTAATTATAATTGGAATGAATTTTTCAAATTATTTTGTTATGATTTTTGCTCAACAGATTGCGCAGCGTCCAACAGTCCAATGCAAAAGAGCTCCTCCTTTCTGTGCACGAATAATTGTGAAAGATTGTCGTCGCCGCCTCCATCGGAATGAAATCGTCTTTTTTTAGAGAAACATTCTGTCTCGCTCAACAGATGGCGCAGCGTATAAAATTTCAAATGGAAAAGAGCTTTCTGCCCTTGATAATAAAGACAGACCGCGATTACAGGACCCTAAATTTCATTTCCACATATCTCTCGGGTCTTTTTTATCTCTTCCAAAGACACACCCACACACACCCATTTAATAACAATGCTGGACACAGAGGAGAATAAAATGAAGTAAAAAAAAAGAAGAAGAACATACAACAAAAAAAAATGCTGGGAAGAGTAACAGCAGGCATGAGAGATGGGGAACAAGAATGACAAAATTGGGCCCAACAACCAGAGAGAAAATAATATGCATTTTTCTCTCTCTCTCTCTAGCTATCTGGAAGAAAAACACAAACACACCAGAATAACACACTGATGGCGACCAGGACAGGACGAAGATGAGCTTTTCAAGCACATCCAAACATACCCCAGTTCAGGATATTAAAATGGATTCTACCTCTCGCTCGCTCGCTAGCTGTCTCCCATATTTTTTTTGGGCTACCCGCTGGAACACCCGCTTGTTCGCCGGGTGCGGGAATGCCCAAGAGGGGGGATTCTCAGCTACCAAAACTAACAACGACCCCCCTGTTCATCATCACCAACGCCGAAAACAGTAATCATCCAACCCAAAACAGCATACATACATCTTCTTTTTGTCTTTGGCCAATCCTTTTTTTTTGCTGTTTGAATAATCCCTATGATAGTGGTGATAATTACAAAGGGATGCAAAAAAATGCATACAAAAAAGAGAGGAAATGAGATTTTTTTTTTCGTTCGTTATTACATTATATTGCGAATGCACATCCTACTTACACGCACGCATATCACGCAGTATTGTAGCACTGAAAAAAAGGGGATTGGTTTAATTTTTTTTTCTCCATTCAAAACACACACACACACACACACACACGCACATGCAAAACGCCCTTTGAAATGTATGAGTGTGTGTGTGTTGAATTGGTTCACACGTTTGTTGGCTGAAGCAGAAAGAAAATAATCATGGTCAAGGACTGCCTCCGTTTTTTTCACTAATCCCACTATTTCTTGGCATCTTCAACAACGAGAGATATTGGAGAAAAAAAGGGGTAAAGCGATGATTAAGCACTGTCCTGTCTTTACTGTGCTGAAGGAGACGCGAAAAGAGGAGGTGTGGGCATTTGAAATTTATAATGGTAATAATAGCTGTCGTCATAGTCATGTTTGGATTCAATACTATGGGCTTCATAATTATTTGAATACATTTAGGATGGCGTAGGCGTGTTCAACGCAACATTCACCTCGTTCAAAAGCAAAGTTTGTGTTTTTTACACATGGTAAGTATCTTCCTGTCCCCTTTTCCTGGTTGAAACCCGAGAGAAATCCAAAGAAATATTAATAATAAAACAACGACAACAACAACAACAACAACAATCCCTCTCCCACGCTGATAATACAATAACAAGAATCCTAGACAATAGCTTAACCAAATTGATTTGATTCAATTTTCATCTCGAATACTTTGGGCCGCCCACCAAGCCAAACAATGATGAACAACCGTTATCAAATCGAAAACAACCAAAATTCCTGGGGTGTGAGTGCGTTGGCGGTAGAAACGCCCCACTAAACAACCAATATCCACAAACATTTTCAATGTTCAATCGATCAGAAAATAAAATATAGCTCCTGGGGCCCAAGTGTTTCGTTACTTAAATCCAGCACACACACACGCACAAAAACATGGCTCCCTAAACAGAGATGTGAAGGATGGGTAAGACATAGCCACCGAAAATCGGGAATAGGGATGCACGAACATGGAGAAGAATATAAAAAAAGCAAAAAAAAAATAAAATCTTTGGGTTGTTAAACAAAAAAAAACAGTAAGGAAAGAAAAAAAGAAGGCCAAGACCATTATTGGATGTTTGAGAGCCAGCACCAAGAAACCAGGGAGCCAGGGAGCTAGAGAGAGGAGCTCGGAATGAAATCGAAAGCGGGAAACTCTGGAAACGGGAAAATGGAATGAGAAATGAAAGAGAGAGAGAGATGTGAGTTGGGCGAACCAACCGAAAAAGCGAAAAAACAGAAAAAAAAGGAAAAAAAGAAGAATGAATGAACCAAAAACGATGGAAATGGAATTATAGAACGCAAGGAAGAGGAGAGAGAGAGAGAGAAAAATCCGCCGCCACATTCTGGTTGGTCGTTGCATTGGCTGCACACGGTGAGTGTGTGTGTGTGTGTGTGTGGAATTTAATTTAAAATTATGTCTGCCAATTCCTTCTTCTTCTTCTTTTTGGTTTTGGCGTCTCCCGCGTTTTTTTTCTAGTTTTTTTTCGGTATTTTCTTTTCCGTTTTCCATCATCAGCATCACCAGTTCCATACACACGCACACATCGAAAGTGTGTTCACCCAACGAATCATTTTGCCCATTTATTTTGGTGTTTTTTCCTTCTTTTTTTGCTTTCGCTATTGCTTTTGGTTGTTGTTGCTTCTATTTTGATTCATTTTTTTGTTTTGCTTCTCTCTACGCTCTTCATCTTTTATTTCTCTTGTGTGTTTCTCGTTTGGTTCGGCGAGGCTTTGGGTTGTTGTTGTTGGGTTCTTGCTCTTCATTCTATTTTATTTTTGTTCTTTTTTTCGCTTCGATTTCGGTTGGAGCTTTGTTTTTTCTCTCTTTTTTTTCAAATTCTGGGCGCTTTCGTGCTTGTTTTTTCCGCTAGTTTTGGTTCGAAAACAGTGGAATGAGGGGGAGGGGAATAAAGGCATAGAGAACCAAAGCAAAAGTGTGGCGTGTGAAGAGTACCAAAAAGGAAAATAAAATGAAATGAAATATAAAATGAAATAAAATAAAATAAAATAGAATAGAAGAAAAAGCAAAAAGAAAAATATATACGAGAAGCAAATTCAAGAATAAAATGACACATAGACATACCAACAGTGGTTCTGGTGCACACGAATTTTTTTTTCAATTCAATTTAATGGAAAATAATAACAATTCCAATGACGACGATGAACATAACAGCATCAAAATGGAATGGAAACACACACAAAGAACAAGAGGATGTTGGTGGTGATGATGAGGATGAAGAAGAAGAAAGAGGAACCCAGACAAAAAACGGCGCGAAAAAAAGCTTTGCGAAAAACACTGATAGGAAGACAAGCATCAAAAATGAGAGGAACTCCGTAGAGAATATAAATCACGAGGAAAAAAATAAATAGGAAACGCGGGAACCGAAAAACAAAGCTCTGAAACAGAAAAACGAGAAAAAATGAATTTTTTTTTTGTTGTTTGGTTTCATTTTTCTGGTTTTCTAGCCCAAGGAAAAAAATTTGTAAAAAAAGAATTCCAAAACTATCCGCACAAGTATTCGAAAAGAAGAGGTAAATGGAATGATAGGGCCGCACCCAACTGACCGGTATTAGTGTAAATATTGGAATATTCGAATTCTAAATTCATTTTTGATTCATTTTTTCGCGGGTTTTTTTCCCGTGAAACAACAAAATTCTCTTTGATTATCGTCCTGTTGTTGGTGATTCTCCACGAAATCTCTTTATTCTTCTAGTTGGCTGGTTTAGCTTTAGCTTTGATGTTTATTAATGGATTTTTGTTTTGCTTGTGTGTGTGTGTGTGTGACATACCGAATCTTTTCCCGCATCAACGCTGCCGAAAGCTCATCGAAATCAGTGAAGCAAAACGGAACTCGAAACCAAAATCAAAGCGAAAAAACAACAACAACAACAAAAGCAACTTTGTTTCTCGACAAACACATCACAAAACGTTTATTTTCTTGTTTTGTTCTTTTGTTCCTTTCGCGTGCGAAAATCCAAATCGAACATCACTTTGGTTTATCTTGGGCATGGCATGGCGGAGAGGAACAGGAAATTCATCCAGAACTCGGGTATGTTCAAAATATGTGCCATCTTTTGTGAATCCTAGACCCTTCCTAAATCCTAACAACAGCAGAAAATCTTTGCTGTATGTCTGGAGATTCTTAGCAGAATCGTAGATCAACAGAATCATTAGAGATTATCACACTTCTATGTGGTGTAAGTAAATCATATTCTTTCAGAATCCAAGTATAAGGTTTTCTCTCTTTCTCCCTCTCTCTCTCACTCTCTTTACAGGCAATCATCATCTTAGAGATAATAATGGCGCTACGGTGATGATGATGATCGTCCTGGAGGATATTAAAAAACAAAAAAAAACAGAAGAACATGAACAACGATTACAACCAGCGGCAACCCACCACCATCACCACCTAGATATCAAAATTATTTAGGATTTTTTTTTTTGATACCGCCAAAAGCTTGCCGAATCCTACACATTCTATCTGTCTTGCTTGCTTGCTCTCTGGCCGTCATCATCAACATCATCGTTAATACCATGTATGTTTCTCCCAGTTTTCTTTTTCTGTTCTTTTTTTTTATTTTATTTTCTCTACTATTTCTCCAGCAGTTATCATTCTAATTCTATCTCCGGCGAAAAAAAAACACACACACACACACACACACACATGCACTCTATGTGTTGTGTGTAAGCGCGGCCCAAACTCTACATACAGATATGAACAGAAAGAGAGAGACAGAGACAGGCGACTACACACATAGACAGGCAAAAATCCTGTAACTATTTTTTTTGCCTTCTTTCCCCCACCTTTTTTTTCTCTCCCTCTCCTCCCCCTTACAACGTTTTCTTCTTCAAAGTGTGTGTTTGTGTGTGTGTGTGTGTGTTTGTGCGTCCCTCCTGGATGCACTCATTGTGTGCGCACAACTGTGTGTGTGTACATGCTAGATAGATTAACATTAACACACACACACACACACATAGCCACACAGAGAGTGTGGCAACCCTGGTTTTTTTTCCTTTTTTTTTCTTCTTCTTCTTTCTTCTGTTTTCCAGTGCAAGCCAACCCCAAACACATACAGACACATCCTCCAATTGGGTGATGCTGCTGCTGCTGCTGTCGCTACTACTACTACCTTGGTGTCCGTGGTGGTTGGTTCGGTTCGGTTCGGTTGTTGATTTCCCCAACAGTATATTCTTCATCTTCTCATTCCTGTGTGCATTTTTTTTATTCCAATTTTTTTCTTTCTCTCATTTTTTTCCTTTTTTTTTGTTGTTGTTGCTCTGTGTTATGTTTCGTTTTGTTTTTTGTCTCTCTCTCCCTCCTTCTCCCTCTCTCCCTCTTGTGCTGTTGCTGTTGCTGTTGTTGTTGTTTGCGGGGAGAAGGTCTGGCTCCAGCTCTTGGCGGTGGCGAGTGCACACACACACATAGCATCCACAAAAGAATGGAATGATAGAATGAAAACAACAACAACAACAACAACAACAACAAAAGTTTTACAAAGAAGAAGAATATATCCCATTTTGTTGTTGTTGTTGTTGTGTGTTGTGGTTTGGTAAAAGCACCAAACAACAGAAAAAAAAGCTTGAAAAGAAGAAGCAAAAAAAGCAAAAAGAAAAAAAGAAAAAAGAAGCGAAAAAACCTTCGGTCCTTCGGTTCCTTGGTCTTACACCGCCGCCACCACCACCACACCACCTTCTTTCTTCTTCTTCTTCGTCGTCGTCGTCGTCGCAGCTATATTGGTGCCTCTCGTGCGTATGCTGAAGTGAAACACGGCAGACAGCCAATGGTGGTACCCACACTGTCTCAGTATGTGTGTACGTATGTGTTGATGGTTGATCCCAAAATGAATGAAATTGTAAATTGAATGAATGAATGAAAGAAGAAAAAGCAATCAAGAAAAAAAAATGGATCCACCTGAGTGCAATGTACACCTTCTCGCCAACGACAACGACAACGACATCCCCATGAACCGTAGTACACCTGCAATCAACGATAACTTTAATAATACTGGAAATAGCAACAACAATAATTTCATTATTCGCTATCATTGACCCTTTATTATTGGGCGTGTTTGTTCCAAAACCAGTGACCAGTGTTGTGTATCCCCCTTCTTTTTCAACAGCAACAGTGACATCCTAATTTCAATTTTTAATAGAAGTTCCCGAATTTCTTTTGAATTTAGGTAAGTCGATTTTTAGAATTATTCCTTGTAATGATTCCTGGTAAACAGGTGTGGTTTGCAGGTATGTTTTTGGCTAGATTTCAGTGGAATTTGCGTTGATTTTGCGTCCAAAAAACCATAAATTATGAATTTATTAATATTAATAGTTTACAATAATGAAATTTAAAATAATTTCATCAATCAACCAACAAGATGGGAGAAGATTGAACATTTTTGTTGTTTTTGTTGTTGGTGTTTTTGGTCTCTTTTATCATTTTCTTTGATTCGTTCTTGTTGTTTCGGTTGTTTCCCGACGCCTTGGAAAGAACCAAAACAAGAACAAGAAAAATAATTTTTTTTCTCGCTCACTCGTTACTTATTTCCATTCATCATCGTTTTTTTTTGTCTTTTTCAAAAGTTGCCAAAAACAACTTCACACACGCAAAGTATTATATAACCAACCAACCAAGATTATATACTCAGACTAACACATAGAAACATACAGAAAGAGAGAGAGAGAGAGAGAGAGGAGAGCAAGATGGGTGTTGGCTAAACTGTCTGTATTGTAATTTGCTGCTGTTGTTGTTGTTGGTTAAGCGAATAGGAGTGAACAATTTTTTGGGCTACGCTAAGCCAATGCCCATCAACATCAGCTTAAGTAATGTGTTTGTGTGTGAGTCTGTGTGTGTGTGTGTAGTACATCACCATCATGCTACTGTCATTTGTCATTAACCTTGCCTCTTTCTTTCTTTCTTAGTGTCTGCTTATTGGACGAAAATCCAGTCAATTGATTGGTTATTTCTTTCTGTTTGTGAATGCATTTAAATGATGTGTGCGCGCTTGAATAACAACAACTGTTTGGGGGTTGAGCCTAAACAACATCGCTTTTGTTGCGCAGAAAAATTGATTCATTTTTTTTGATTGAAATTACACACGCGCCATCTTTCACAATGGGAATCAATCACCAATCAAATCAATCTCTTTATTTCCTGTTTGTTTGTGTGTTCCTTTTAAACACTGAATCTCAAATAGTTTGCGTTGTTTTTTCACCAAAAAACGGTTCCGATTTTCGGTTCGAACACACAAGGTTGTACCTGTTGTAAAGCTAATGCTTCTATTAGCTTAGATTTCCAAGCTTAGAATCCTGGCATCCTAATCATTAACTATATTACCATCATTCATCTCGTTTTGCATCGACAAATATCTTTGGAAAATTTTTCGTGTGTAATTCGAAAACCAACTACAACAAGAAGAACGAAAATAAGCAAAAAAAATGGCTTTCCCATCCGAAGCCTTTCCTCTCAGACATAGGCTAGCCAGGCATTGAAGCCGCATCATTTCTCGTTTTGTTTTTTTTTTAGATTTTAGACTTTTTTTTGTTTTTGAGCTACATCTCTGGATGCTGCTCGAGATGGCGGATCAAGCCGATCGTGGTTGAATAGCGCTGCTCTGCTCTGGCTCTTTTGCTCGCCAAACCAGCCACACTGCATGCATGCATGCATGATGTCTATGTGTGTGCATGGGCGAATCCACGCCCAATCAATCCATCAATGGTGCATCCCACCGTCTACTGAACCGCAAACATCTTGAAGATGTATTTTTTTCTTCTTTTTTTTCTTATGTTTTTGGCGGTCGGTTTTATATTGGGATTCATAGACTCCTGAGTGTGTGCGTGGATGTGGATGTGTGTTTTAATGTCAAAAGTGCGTAAGCAAACGCGTCAATCATCATCATCACCCAACCAACCATCCAAGTAACCAACCAGGCAGGCAGCCATCCAGCCAGCCATCAATCCAATTTCATGTTGTTGATGATGATGAAGATTATATTTTTTTTGCTGCTGCAAGATGTTTCTTAGGTGATAGTGGTGGGTGTGCAACAATACCGCCAAATGGGAAAGTGTGTGTGTGTGTGTGTTTGTTGTGACAATGTTTGAAAAAAAGATGAACACAATAATATTGATTCACCAAACAGCCCGAGCTGATGGTGATGGTGATTCAAGCCAAGAAGAAAGAAAAAGAAGAAGAAAAAACACAATGAAACAATACCCCAAAACAACAACAACAACATCTACGACAACGATAAAATGGCTTGCTGGCGACACATTTCTTCCTTTCTTTCTTTCTCTCTCTCTCTTTTGGCTTTCCTGTCCACATTTTCTTGGCGCCAATTTACATATGGTGTGGAACCAAAAAGTTGGCCAACAATTTTGTGGACAACCAAAGCCTCACACATGATGTTGGTCGGTCGGTCGCTTGGCTTGCTTGTTGGTTGGCTGGTTGGTTTGGATGGTTCGCGCCCGTTTTTCTCTCTCTCCTCTCTCTCTCTCTCTCTCTTTCGCCTTCATCATCTTCTTAATCGCTTGTGCTGCTCGAGATATATAATAGAAAAAGAAGAAGAAGAAGAATACAATAAAAAAGCCATTAAAAACAGCAAAAAAAAATAACAATAATAATAATAATAATAATAACGAAGATGGAGAAAGAAGGGAAACCCATAGCACCATTATTCATCATCACCCGGGATCGTTTTTTTTCTACTGAACCAACAAGAAGATGCAGAAGAAGAAGAAGAATTTCCATCTTCATGCCCGGCACATGTGTTGAGGAGGAGGAGGAGGAGGAGAAGGAGGAGATACGCTAAGCGCGCTATAAGCACATCCATCCTGGCAGCAGAAGCAATATCCGCAACGACAACATCCAACATCATACCACACACACACACAGACACACACCATTTTATAACGATTTATTTTTATTTTTATTATTGTATGTGTGTGTGTGTTATGCTTTTATTTTAATTTTGGATTTTTTTTCCATTTTTTCCATCGTTTCTCTGGGATTTTTTGATGTCTTTTTCTCCAAAAAAAACCATGGAGACCATGATGGTGGCCAAAAATGATTATTTTTGGTTTTCCACCACCACCACTGTTTCCTAAGCGTTCAAAAAAGTTGAGGCATGAAAAAAGGGGGCATTCGGCCAAAAGGGTTAGTCACCTTGCCAATTCTGTCAGATCGTGTACGCGTGTGTGTGTGACTGAAAGATTATGTATTCGGTAGCTAAAGGTCAAGGTTGCCAATATTTTATTACAATCACCTTGTAGCACGTTTTGCTCGAGCCTCAAGACTGCGGATTCCGAACACTCAGTCTTCCGATTCTAGTCGACGGATAAAACATTACATACTGAACCAAAACGGAATGGAAAGGAAGAAAATTTGATAGGAAAAATAAGAAAAAACACTCTTAGATCTGGATCTAGGAGAAAAAACGATCTCTTCCAAGAACGTAACGAGCATTCAAGAATAATAAGCAAAAAAACAGAAAAGAAGAAGAAGCTTACGGACCGAAAGAAAGAAAAAAAGAAAAAGAAAAACATAATAATAATAACGAGAATCCATAGCAAAAAAAATGATATAAAAATTTGGAGAATTGTGAAGCAGAAAAAAGAAAAGAAAATAAAAGAAAAGAATTTCTTCAACATTGCGCGCCCTGTCTCTTGGCTTTCGGTTGACTGACTGCCTTGGCTCTTGCTTCAACAACAAAAGAAAGAAAGACTCGACGCCTGGTTGGTTGGTTGGTTGCTTGGCGTGTTTCTGGATGATGTGTGGGTGTGGGAAGAATATTAAATTTCATCTTCTTCATCTTCGTCTATTGTGGAAGAATGGTTTTATTTTCCTATTCTGTGTGTGTTTCTGGTTCGCCATTGTGTTGTATTGGCTGGCTGGCTTGGTCCTATCATCGTGGTTGCTATTAACGGTGGAGCCCACACTATTAGATGTTTGTGGAAGCAACAACAACAAAAAAAATATATATTACAATGATGGTGGTGATGGTGGTGGATCCCGACAAAAAAAAGTCCCGAAAACGCGAGACAAAAAAAAAAGATAATAATGGCTGTTGTTATAACAGTTGTGTGTGTGTGTGTTTGTCCTCTGAGTTTCTGCTTTGCTTGGGCCCCGAACATTCGGTAAAAGCGGTTTTCGGTTTTGCACCAACTACAACCGATGACGATGATACATCGGGCCCGGATAGGGTCTGTTCCAAGCCTTCGGTTCCAGGTTCCAGCTTTTCAGGGCCTTCCGTTTTTTTGTGTGTTTGCTGCTGGATGTGGATTATGAAATCTTTCGGGAAATATTTGGGAATTGAGAATTGAGAATGTCGTCTACGATGCTTAGATTGAATTTCTATTGGAACGTTGGAATGTATTCCTACAATCAGTAGGTGTAGGTGTGGCTATGAGAAGACCGCACCGGACAAAAAGTGAGAAGGGTAGGACAAGCCCAAATAGCTCAATTCCGGGTCAATTCTTTGGGAGCGAATCTCGATCCTGGAGCAACACGAGTAGCACATCCAAATAGAGCAAGAGAGACAAAGACGGAGAGCGAAAGATGTTTGAGATGCTTCGCGAAAAAAAAAGATGAAAAAACTATTAATTTTAATTGAAAATTTCCTTGCTTTTTTTTCGTTTTTCGTTTTTTTTCTAGCCTTTTTTTCAATTATATTTAGGTCTCGCCCATTTTTGCCTAACGGTTTTATTTTTTCAAAGTGAAAAAGTGCATTTCCCAACACACACACACGCTCGCTCCTCAACAACAACGTGAATGGGGAGGGGACAAGAGAGAGAGGTTGAAAATTGTGTTATTTTTCTTGAAAATTTTTTTTCACTACTTCATTATAAACAGAGCATGTCTCGCTGTCAAGCTTGATGTTGTGTGTCTGTGTCTGTGTCCCACTGGAGAGGGTGTTGATGAACGAGTACAGCCCAGAAAAAACAAAACTCTAATGAGGATACAAGCAATCGATCCGCCCATTGCCTGCGCGTAGCGTTGATGTTTTGCTGCCCACCGTTTTACTATTGTCAGTGTAGTGTAGAGTGTAGTGTAGTTTATAGGCGTACGTTCGAATTATTTTTGCAATTGATTGCAATTATCATTATTAATATATCCTTCACATTCACATTTTTCATTATTGTTATTCTTGATTCGCGAGCGCCATTTTGAACCAAACCTGTCGCAAGGTCTGCCACACACATTGTATGGATTGAGTTTCAGAGCGCGCACCTGTAATTCCAACACATTTTTTTGCGGGCAAAAGACAAAGAAAGCACACACAGAGACAGGATGACAAAATTTTCGGGTCCAAGATTAATTGGCGCCCGAAATTCCATTATTGTTTGGTTGGTTGGTTGTTCTTGTTGATTATGCGCCCGATTTTGTTTTTGTTTGTGCCCAATATTCTGTGGCGCCCAATGAACAAACATACGCATATTTAGTTTCGGCACCAGAAAAAAAAGAAGAAGAAGAACAGAAAAACCGGAAAGGAAGCACACACCCAGACCACCACACCATACATGAACAAACAAAATCGGATTTTTTCTTTCCAAAGCCTTTTTTTTCGTTTGCTTTGTGTGCTATTATTATTTTCTTTTTTTCTCACTTCCCTTTTGCCTGCACATTGTATGTATCTGTGGTAACTTTTTTCTGCTGCTGTTTGCATGCCACAATGAACAACATCTCGCTTCACTCGCTAAGAGGATGAATCAATCCAACAGGAAAAGAGAAAGCACAACGAAAAAAAAAGAAGCACGGAAATCGGTCTTCGGTCGGTGAAACCACCGAAAATCTACTATTTGATTCGGTCGTGAATTTTGTCTGTACACACCCACACACACATGTTCCCCGGAAACCAATCGACACCTTAATATTGAACATTCAAAAAAAAAACACAGACCTACTCTTGCATGCCCATGAAAAAAGATCCATGGTTATGGATCATCATCCTCTTCTCTCTCTCTCTTCTCTTGTGAATCGCGCCGCGTTCATTTGGTGGACATTGGCCGCTCGCGCTATATAATAATGGAACGCACAGTGTCCACAGACTGGACATTGTCTACACTCCCGGTTGTTTGTCTGGAATCAGGATCCCCTTGCGCTAATACTATCCTATTGCTATTCTCATCATTATGATGATGATGATTCTTATTATTATTATTATTAGATTGATTTTTTGCCGACAGAATACCGAGAAAAACCAAAATAAGACCGCCGCCGCCGCCGCCGAAGGTTGGTCTAGGGTTGTTGTTGTTGTTGTTATATAATAAATCACCATCATCATCATCATCATCATCATCATCATTCTTGATTAATAATACACGCACACACACAAGAACAAACTCCAGAGATATTCTGGTGGTTTTCCCGGAATAATAGGATCGATGATCCAGACAACACAAAGAGAGGAGAATCCTAGAATCCTAGAATATTGTCTATCCCTCTCAACGCCTCTCTTTGCTTGTTACCCTGTTTCATATCAAAGATTACGATGAAAATAATAATATTATTTTCTCTTTTCTTTTTTTGTTTCATTGCCATTAGTGTCTGGAAACGAAGAAGAAGAAGAAGAAGAATCCTGGAATCCTGGAATCCACCGAATAACAACAACGACAAAAGCAACTATAGCAATCATAATCATCACAGACCGACCGTACCCGAAGAAAAATATCTACCAAACAATATCCGAAAGCAACACAAAATTTGAAGCACACACACACAACGCCGATCCACAAAACAAGAGAAAAAGAACCTTTTGTGTTTTATGTTTTTTTCTCTTGTGTTCTGGTTTTCGGTACGGCCCATCGCACCAGGCAGAGCGGAAAAAAAACCCTCGAACAACATTTGGAATAGAGAGAGAGAGAGAGAGCGCGGTGTGGCAACGGCATCACTGGTGGTGATATATAGCCCAGGAAGCAGAAGAATAATAAAAAGAAGAAGAAGAAGAAAAAAAAAAGTACCAAAGCAGCAAAACTTCCTGAACCCGAAACAACCAACCAACCAACCAATCAAACAACAACAACAACAACAAGTACAAGTACAACGAACCAACCAAAAAACCCGAAAAAAAAGGGAAAAGGAAAAAAAAGAAGAAGAAGAGAACGAACACCGAGAAGACTGTGTGAAGAGAAACGAAATAGAATAAATATTTATACAACTGAGAAGCGACGGCAAAAAAAAGAAGAAGAAGAGAACAAGAAGAGCCCCAAAGAGCCCAGAGAACCAAACCGAAAAAAAAAAGAATAATAAAAGAAGAAAAACAAAATTCCAAATAGAATAATAACAACAACAACAACAACAAGAATACGAAGACGAAAGAAGGAGCAGAGAATAAGCGAAAGAAAGAAAGAAAGAAAAAAATTCACCAAAAGAAAAAAGAAATAAGACCAAAAAGACGAGAAAAAAAAACAAGAATATTCTTTAGTGCACACACACACACACCATATACACCGCCAAACATACACCAGTTCCCTTTTGGTTGTGTCCCAATATCGTCTCTATTTGGCTGGTGTTGTTGGTTGAATGGTTGTTTTTTCTTATTCTTCTTCTTATTATTATTCTTCTTCTTTTTGATCGGTTCTTGTTTTGTCGTTGTTGTTGTAGTATTCTTGTTATTGTTTCGTTTTTATTCATCATTCTCTCCGTTCGTGTGCGTGTGTGTGTGTGTTTCTGGTTTCTTCTTCTTCTTCTTCTTCTTCTGTATGAATGTTTGTTCCATTTTCAATTCTCCATTCTTCTTATTATTATCATCTTCGTCATTATTATTATTTTATATTGCTTCTTCGTGCATGTGTGTGTGTGTCTAGCGCGTGGTCGTGGTTGAAATACTACTATATTCACAATTCTGTGCTTCTCATTCCGATTCTGTTCTTCACCAGAAAGCGTGTGCGTGTGTTTTTGTGTCGGTTTTGGTTTCTTTTTTGTTGTTGCTGCTGCTTTTGTTTCCTGTCAAATTCTTTTTTGTTTTGGCGGCGAGAAAAGAATCAAGTTGCGTTGCAAGTCTCACTGCAAGTTCCTTGTCGATTCCGTTGATCCAAAGGGAGATTCTCATCGCTAGAGCGTCCTAGTCTTATGCAATCATCATCATCATTTTGATCATAAACTTTCGCATAATCTCATTAGACTAACGCTCTCTAGTCTCCATCAGAATCGGGCGCATCCCTTGGCCAAAGTGGTTTTGATTTGAAATTGGCGAAATCCCACCATTATCATCATCTTTTTTCGACATAAACCTCCGGCAAGACTTCTGTATGTTTGTTTCATTTTCAAGGCTTCCAGTTTTCAGATCGATCCATCACTTGATTGATTGATTGATTGATTAGATTCTACTAAATTCAAATACATATCAACATGTTATAGTACTGCTAGCGAATTCTGGTGTTAAACAATTGAACTTTGGAATTTTTTCGAATTTATTTTCCCGCCTTATTATTTTTTTTTGGATCATCCGACACACACCCGAAACAACTTGGATGGTCGTTTAGTGAGTTTTGTGTGCTTTGTCTTGGTGAGACTTAAAGGAAGCGGAAGATAGAAAGAATATTTGATGACGAGTGTGTTTAAATCCAACCGCCAAAATAAAGCTTAAAATCATGTCCAAAGCTTTTGCACCCACTTCGGCTCATAATAACAACAATAGCAATAGTGGAGGTGCTGGTGGCAATTCTGGCCATCAACAGCAACAGCAGCAGAATCGTCACCAAAGCGATCTAACATCAAACAATATGGGCTCTTTTAACGCTAGCTATGATCAAGCAGTGGCCAACATGATGTCCACCAATTATGGTGGCCTGTTGACGGCCGCGTTTGGCGATCCTATGCGTTCATTGTTCGGCGTACGTAATCTGCCTACCGGTTCCAACAACAACAACAACAACAACAACAACAGCAACAACAACAACAATAATAATAATAATACTAATACTAATAATAATAATCCAAGTGGATCCAATTCGGTCAGTACCAATAATGGTTCCAACTCGGAACATCAATCACCATTATCCATGTCTGCGGTAAGTTCCGTTTCCGTTAAGACAAGTGCAACATTGCGTAATCATTATTGTTGTTTAACCATTTTCAGATTTATGCTACCGGTAAGAACCATCATCATCATATGGCCGCTGCGTTCAGTAGATCCATGATGAATAATGTATCGAATGGACAGCCAATGGCCTCATCGAATACAAATAATAATAATAATAATAATAATAATAATGCAACCGGAACAGGTTCCAATTCCAATAGTGCCAATAATAATGGTTTGATGTCTTCCAATCCGACCAATAATAATATGGCCCATGGTCACCAGCAGCAGCAACAGGCGCATCATCAACAATCTCAATTACAGCACCAGAACAATATGCACCACCATCAATCACAGCAGCAACAGCATCATAATCATCATGGTCCGCAGCAACAAGGACATCACCACCAACAACAGCAGCAGCCACAACCGCAACAACAACAACAGCAGCAGCAGCATAATAATAACCAATCAGACAAAGATTTTCTTTGTGAATTGTGTATGAAACGTTTTTCGCAGAAGGGTAACCTTAAAACACATATCCGCTCAGTGCACACCAAAGAAAAACCATTCACATGTCCGGTTTGTGGGAAAAGTTTTTCTCAAAAAGGTAAATTCACCTGTTAGACTGCTTCCGGCTTTCTTCCAGAATCATAATTTTGGTGTTGATTTGGCAGGGAATCTCAAAACTCATATGCAACGGCATGCCGGTACTTATCCTTCGCAGAAGCGTGGCCAAAGTAGCCGAAGAAATACGTTGGCCAATCATCCTAATAATCCTACCAATGGACATTCAACATCAACGTTAATGGCTGCCGGCACCACATATGGAGCCAATTCTTCTGTTTTGGATTTAGGTATTGCGGCCAATACCGGTGCATCCAATAATAATGTTGCGGGTGATACTCGTGCCGCTGGATCGCCATCTAGGTCATCTTCGGTCACCGATGATGATGGTGGATCGTCCTCATCTCCGTTGAGCGATATTCCAACGGCAGCCGCAGCAGCAGCTGCGGCAGCGGCCGCTGCTGCCGCATCCTCACACCATTCCAGTTTGTTGAATTCCAGAAATCATCTGAATCATAGCCTTTCCAGTTAGTCAGACGGCATCAAATCATGTTTGGAATTTGGAAATATTTTTCTCGTTTCCCTCCTAGGTCAAAACAACCAACGAAATTCTTCTTTGACTGGTTCACCTCCCATCGATCCAATGATGTCGTTTGCTACTTCCGGTGGAGGCGTTAATTCTGTGGCTGCCGCTGCTCGTGCCCTATACTCATCCACGAATTCGGCCGCGAATCCTTTGGCGGCGCATTCATCTGCAGCCAGTTGGCTAACTGCTGCCAATCATCCTGCTAATCTGAGCCAAAAAGCCGCACATTCCGGTCACAATTCCTCAAACAATGGCCGTAATGGATCCTCGGGTGCAAATGGTTCTTCTTCCGCCAGTCCATATGATCCATTTTTGACCACACCTTATGGAAATTTCGCATCACCATTAAGTAGGCTATCGTTGTTTAGTGGCATGGCTGGAATGCATGGCTCTGCAGCATTGGGCCTTGGCCACATGATGAACGGAGCTGCAGCTGCCGCGGCAGCAGCCAATGGCTTGGTGGGCAATAATAGCAATGGTTCCGGCCAACAACCGGACAATGATACTCGTACGAATAGCTCCAATCGTGATAATCGTAAATCTTCAAATCATCATTCGGAAAATGAAACCACCAGAGGAGGTGGTGGCACATCTTCACCCCTATCACTGACATCAAATAATCGTATGTCGATGATTCTGATTCCCAAAACGATCGATTAAGTGACTTTTGGATTTTTCCAGATTCAAAATGGTGATTTGATCCACCAGAATATCATTCTCTAAAAACTGAAACAAATATTACGACTATTTTATTACTACCAATTATAATATTTACTAGTGCTACCAAACGGACACAATCCTGATGCAAAGTATTTCGATTGGAATCAATATATTTTCGATAGATTTGGATTTAAAACAATCAACCAACCTTCAATCAATCATTTCCACTGATCAAACCAAGATTTGAAGCGCCCAACTTTTTTCGCCGGGCAATGTCCTTATTTTCCTGGATCTCAGGCTATCTTTTTTTTCTGTCTTTTTGTCTCGTAAAAAGACTGACCGATCTTGTCGGTGACTTATTTCACAATATACTCATCATCTTACGTAAGAAACGCACATTGGACCAACCTAGGCTGTTTCAAAGGCGGTTTTTATTTTACCTCGAAATTCTGAATCATCGAATCCAATCCACCACCTAACACCTGACTATGTCCTTAACTATCGGCAGATGATGCCCTCACCAGATGATACCGGAACAAAAGATAGCAGACACATAGGCCTGATGTGATATAGTATAATGGTACAAAAAATCATTATCACTTTAATCTTGAAAACGAATGGGCTGGCCAACGGGACGCACATAAACGCAAACATGTTTCATGCGAAACAGCCGCCACTTTTTTCTATTACATTGTAATATCCTGGAATATTCTACACATACAAAAATATGGATTATTTCGCTTTCTCTTAATTGTCTAGTCTTGTCACCATTTGGGTTGCAATTTCAAATTCATTCTTGTAAATATGAATTATTATCATCATTATCGTCGTCATCATAGTCAAGAATTCCCCACCCCACTCTCTATTTTATACCGAAAATAATTTTACAGATTATCGACACACACACCCGTTTTACCCGAAATGAGACCAAACCATATGGCTATTTATAATTGATTGGATTATATTCTATCCGCTACAAACATTAATTATCATTGCTATGAATTTTTTCCCAAATACACGCCCAACTCCCAATACCCGAAAATATGATTGTCCATCTGCACACACATATTTTGTCGGAATTCGTCGTGAAATATTGGTTTTAACACCGTGTTTTCACAAATTTCTCTCACTTTGTTGTATTTATTATTTTTTCTCGCTCTCTCAATAATTACCGATATCCCTTGAATACAATTTTTTTTGTTTTTCAACTATTGATTTCGAAGAAACGAATTTCGGTGATTTTTATTCTCTTGACTTGAATTCAAGTTTCAACACAGCAAAATTTATGGGCGAAATTTTCGTATTTCGAAACTGGTGCTGCCATCTAAGGAAAACAAAAAGAATTAACCCATTCAGCATGTCTCTTCGATTCTATGTTATTATTCTTAATAATTTTGGCGCCGAAAATCAAATCCGTTTGAACCTTGATATAATATGCCATATTGTTGGTAAGTGATGATAGTCTGAATGTGCGTTTCTGTTTCTTCAAAACACTCCGATTGGTTTGGCTGTTTGACTTCGTACAAATGAATGACTTTAACAAAAAACAGAAGACGCTTTTATACATAAACGAGACATGAAAATTTACAATGATGATGACAATGATTCAGAGGCAATAAATAATGAGTAAGCTATGCTATCGTCACCATTAATGCTATGGTTACCATATTTTGAACTCAAGTCATCAAATATTTTGCGAATAATTCTCGTCCTGGACGGTCGTTCATTTGCACACTGGCTCTCGTCCTGGATGGTTGTTTTGAATGTCCTCGCGGTAAGTTATTATTATTATTTATTATTTTTCGCTCATTTTGAATCTAGCTGACATAGCTAAAGCTGGAAGACCCTAGATAGACTTAATCAAGATAGTTATTAACTAATCTACTTTTCTGCTTTGCTCTATCCCCATGACAATGAAAATGACCTATCATATTCGATCTTTTCTAAGCACACCATTTTTCCACCAAAATCAAACATAGATTAAAGTCTTTTTGGTAGTTATACATGGGGACCACACCTGGTCAGTTTGAAGCAGGGTGTACGAAGATTTTAATCAAAATCATGGTATCCGCTATCCGCTATAGGTATCATGACACGACCACAGCTTATCATAAATCCAATGGCTCGGTGGAAAGGTTATATCGGACGGTTTGTGAGCTATTGAAGCCACATGTGGTCGAAAATCAAAGATTGGGAAAGTGGGCCAAAAATAAGTGTTACCATCTATCGGCAAAAAAAACTTGTCAACAGAAGGCAGCACTGACCTTGGGTATATTTTCGTCAACAGGTGGCAGCCCCCTGAGGATGGTTTCCTATTCGATTCAACAAGTGGCAGCCCCCTGAGGATGGTTTCTTATTCGATTCAACAGGTGGCAGCCCCCTGATGTTGGTTTCATATTTGATTCAACAGGTGGCAGCCCCCTGATGTTGGTTTCATATTTGATTCAACAGGTGGCAGCCCCCTGATGTTGGTTTCATATTTGATTCAACAGGTGGCAGGCCCCTGATGTTTGTTTCATATTCGATTCAACAGGTGGCAGGCCCCTGATGTTGGTTTCATGTTTGATTCAACAGGTGGCAGCCCCCTGATGTTGGTTTCATGTTTGATTCAACAGGTGGCAGCCCCCTGATGTTGGTTTCATGTTTGATTCAACAGGTGGCAGCCCCCTGATGTTTGTTTCATATTCGATTCAACAGGTGGCAGGCCCCTGATGTTTGTTTCATATTCGATTCAACAGGTGGCAGGCCCCTGATGTTTGTTTCATATTCGATTCAACAGGTGGCAGTCCCCTGATGTTTGTTTCATGATTGATTCAACAGGTGGCAGCCCCCTGATGTTTGTTTCATGATTGATTCAACAGGTGGCAGTCCCCTGATGTTTGTTTCATGATTGATTCAACAGGTGGCAGCCTCCTCTGGGCTCATATTGCAGAAAAAGCAATGCAGTGAAGCCAACTCTCATATTTCAGGGGCAATCTCCTGACGTTGGTATATCATTTGATTCAACAGGTGGCAGCCCCCTCTGTTTGGGCTCATTTATGATTCAACAGGTGGCAGCCTCCTCTGTTTGGGCTCATTTATGATTCAACAGGTGGCAGCCTCCTCTGGGTTCATTTTACAGAAAATGCAATGCAGTGAAGCCAACTTTAATATATTAGGGGCAATCCCCTGACGTTGGTATCTTATTTGATTCAACAGGTGGCAGCCCCCTCTGTTTAGTCTCATATATGATTCAACAGGTGGCAGCCTCCTTTGGGCTCAATTTGCAGAAAATGCAATGCAGTGAAGCCAACTTTCATATTTCAGGGGCAATCCCCTTACGTTGGTATCTTATTTGATTCAACAGGTGGTAGCCTCCTCTGGGTGATATATGATTCAACAGGTGGTAGCACCCTCTGGGCTCATATATGAATCAAAAGGTGGTAGCCCCCTCTGGGCTCATATATGAATCAACAGGTGGTAGCCCCCTCTGGGCTCATATATGAATCAACAGGTGGTAGCCCCCTCTGGGCTCATATTTGATTCAACAAGTGGTAGCTCCATCTGTTTGGGCTCATATATGATCCAACAGGTGGTTGATAAGCAAGTCGTTGTCTCAAGCCTGGGACGGTTGTTCATTCGCACACTGGCTCTCTTTTGCATGTCCTCGCGGTAGGTTATTAATTTTTATTATTAAAACAGGCTGCCACCTGTTGAATCAAATATGAACCCAATCTGAGATGGCTGCCACCTGTTGAATCAAATGTGAACACAACATCAGGGGGTTGCCACCAGTTGAATCATAAATGAGCCAAAACAGAGGGGGCCACCTGTTGAATCATATATGAACCCAGAGGGGACTACCACTTGTTGAATCATAAATGAGCCCAGAGGGGGCTGCCACCTGTTGAATCAAATAAGAAACCAATGTCAGGATATTGCCCCTGAAATATAAAAGTTGGCTTCACTACATTGCATTTTTTGCAAATTGAGCCCAAAGGAGGCTGCCACCTGTTGAATCATATATGAGACTAAACAGAGGGGGCTGCCACCTGTTGAATCATATAATAGCCCAAATAGAGGGGCCTACCACCTGTTGCATCAAATATGAGCCCAGAGGGGGCTGCCACCTGTTGAATCAAATAAGAAACCAAAGTCAGGATATTGCCCCTGAAATATAAAAGTTGGCTTCACTGCATTGCATTTTTTGCAAATTGAGCCCAAAGGAGGCTGCCACCTGTTGAATCATAAATGAGCCCAAACAGAGGGGGCTGTCACCTGTTGAATCATATATGAACCCAGAGGGGGCCACCACTTGTTGAATCAAATATGAGCCCAAACAGAGGGGCTACCACCTGTTGAATCAAATAAGATACCAACGTCAGGGGATTGCCCCTGAATTATGAAAGTTGGCTTCACTGCATGGCATTTTCTGCAATATGAGCCCAGAGGAGGCTGCCACCTGTTGAATCATATATGAGCCCAGAGGGGGCTACCACCTGTTGAATCATATATAAGCCCAAACAGAGAGGGCCACCATCTGTTGAATCAAATAAGATACCAACGTCAGGGGATTGCCCCTGAAATGCCCCTGAAATATGAAAGTTGGCTTCACTGCATTGCATTTCCTGCAATATGAATCCAGAGGAGGCTACCACCTGTTGAATCATATATGAACCCAAACAGAGGGAGCTACCACTTGTTGAATCAAATATGAGCCCAAAAACACCTGTTGAATCAAATATGAGCCCAAAGGAGGCTGCCACCTGTTGAATCATAAATGAGCCCAAACAGAGGGGGCTGTCACCTGTTGAATCATATATGAACCCAGAGGGGGCTGCCACTTGTTGAATCAAATTTGAGCCCAAACAGAGGGGGCTACCACTTGTTGAATCAAATAAGAATCCAATGTCAGCGGATTGCCCCGGAAATATAAAAGTTGGCTTCACTGCATTGCATTTTTTGCAAATTGAGCCCAAAGGAGGCTGCCACCTGTTGAATCATAAATGAGCCCAAACAGAGGGGGCTACCACCTGTTGAATCATAAATGAGCCCAAACGGAGGGGCTACCACCTGTTGAATCAAATAAGATACCAACGTCAGGGGATTGCCCCTGAAATATGAAAATTGGCTTCACTGCATTGCATTTTCTGCAATATGAGCCCAGAGGGGGCTGCCACCTGTTGAATCATATATGAGTCCAAACAGAGGGGGCTACCACTTGTTGAATCATATA